>JAFBJU010000733.1:266104-281823 GCA_016785305.1 Colistium nudipinnis | reverse complement strand
AAAAAAAAAAAAACATTTTGAGATACATGTGGTTAGGAGCGCTGTGGAAGCCATACTTGGGAGTATAAGGGGGGGAATGAAAAATGAGTGTGGGTTTAAAAAGTGAATTGATGACAGGCTTTCATACATATGCAGGATACATTGACTTTCAGGAGAACATAGTCATTAACATCTAGATGCAAAGAATATGATGTTTACAAGCTACAGAGCAGTGGTAATGTTTCATCATTGTCCATGAAGCATTTAAAGGACAATAGTAATTGTGTCAGCTTGCTGCCAGTGATTGCTGCGATTTCTTTTTTGGGATCAGGGGGTGGAGCTGTTGTGTAAAGGTCACTCAAGAAGTGGCCTGTAAAGAGAAAATCATCGTGGAGTGGCAGCTCGAGAGCATCAGAAATCCCAGGCCGTGGGACTTGATTAACTACCGAGTGCGGTGCTTGTAATAGGAGTGTCAGATAATGTTTCCGTATTATTTTACGTGGTATTTGTGTCTGTTTTTGCACCGTTTAACCATTACAAGCATATTCAGTAAGTGCCACTTATTTTATCAAAAAAACACGAGTCTCTGAGTCTGACCTAGTCAAACAGGATTTGCAGGTAACCTTATGGTGTAATTGGGCCATCATAAGCTGCCAAGTGGGTGGTGTGTGCAACATTTTAAAAGGCATCAGCATGTGCGGCTGCAATAAAAAATAAAAAAAATGACATGACAGAAGAATGACATGCTCACATTGAACGTGTGGCATGTTCACCGTCTGAGCATGTGTTAATCATCACCACGCACAGCAAAGGTTACTGGGAGATGGTATCGCAGCTATCTGGGAATAAACCTAAATGGGCAGATAATGATTCTGAAAAATACACGTCCCTTTATACCCTTATTCCACAAAAGCCATCCATTTTGCACCACTAAGCACATTTTCTGACCTGCTGGAGTTGTTAAATGAAACATTAGGGGATGACTAACATCAGTAGCATTGATCCAATAGGGAAAATGGACGTGAACTGTAAAGATATTTCAGTATGAACTAGTTTTATGTAGACAAACAACTAACTCAACACTGGCCACGAGCCTTACTAATGCTGAGGTAAAAAAAAATGTGTTCGAAAATGTAATAAAGGTTCAAGACTAACCCCACAATCTGTATATTAAGCTACTTATATAATACATTACGACAGTGACAGTTATTACATCATAAATAAATACATGCTTGAGCCATTTTGGTCAACACTGAGGGAACCATGATGACCTGGTGTTCATATTACGCAACTACGTAGTAGAAATCATTAGTAGCTCTGTTGTGAAACTAATATCCATGACGCTTACAATCTCTCTATGGGGTCGTGTCATCAGAGTAAAAAGGACACAGTGTGCATGTTATGATAAGGTTCGACAACCAAAACGAACGTCAACAAGGTCAGGTCAACGTTTAGGATTTCAGGATCTCCGCCAGTTAGAAACGCTGCACTACACAGGAAATGATCTTATATCAGCTCAGTTGAGTGAAGGCTAACCACCGAAGCCGTAAACCTGTCTACACACAACTGTCATATGTTGCATTCCTCCACTCCCAAGAGAAACAGAAGCAGGTTTAATGATAACACAGCAGGAGCGGCATTCAGTCATATCCTCTACGGTTCCTGCAACTACACAGTGCATGCTGAACGTCGAGCAGGAATCCAGTGTGTCGCAACAACATTTTACGACCCTCTCCCACTCTCAGGCGAGCGGCCGCTTCGTCACGGCCGCGGAAGCCAGCGAGCCAAATGGGTTGCGGCGGGTGCTCAACAATGCTACAGGGTGAACATGTTTCCCTGCAGGAGGTGCTGCAAGTGGGGAGCGAAACTGTGTTCTGTCTCGGTGAGCGGATAAAAGAAGAGAGATGCGACACCAGAAAGGAGGCATGCCGCCGTCACCTCCCCAGAGGCCAAAGTGCCTTGCAAAAGACAGGCGAAGGTGATTTTTCCTAACCCAACTTGTATCACAAAAATGCTCGCCATCATGCCACGCTGACACCACTTTTGCACAATGTACAAGTAGCCGCACACAGGACAGCAGCTTACAGCATACATTTTTAGCCATCTGTGAAATAATCATTAAAACCATGCAACATTCAAGCAAACCTACATTTTTTTTTTTTTTTTTTTTTTATAGTGCCTGCCTATAAACAAGTGACTAGCTTGAATAGTCGGTCCCTTGAACAAAAAAAATGCTTTCGTATTGTAAAAATAAAATCCCCCATTGCATGATCTGTACCCCTTCTGAGGTAAAAGTAGAAATGTACGCCCGTGTACTGCCATACTGGGTTCCCTCTTCAGTCACAGCGTCATCCAAGTTGAATATCTCACAAGGATGACAAGGGGGCAAGGAAAAGCAGGATGAAATGGCATCAGCATTCTCTCATTATCAATTAACAATAAAATCTGTTCAAAAAAACAAAAAAAACAAAAACGGAACGTTATTTTTCATAACTAGCTGGAATAAGTGCATCGAAGTCTCTTATCTCCGTCTCCCCATGACCTCAGATCAACACTGGAGCAGCTGGCTTGCAGTGTTTCTTCAAAATATTATTCATAGATCCAAGGAACAACAATGGAGATAAAGTGTGTACTTTCTCTTTCAAGTCATCTCCAATTTGCATCTTCATAAGGTACGTCCCGTCGGAGCCGGGCAGGAGTTCAGCTAGCTTTTGATCAATTACCAATTTCAGGTCTTGAAGATGCCTTGATCGTCCGTCTTCATCTCCTCCGACGGGGGCTGACTGTTGCCAGTATCCTGAGCAGAGCTGAGCGGCCTGGCGTTGGCCCGCGTCGACCGCTGCCGCCGGGTGCCATTCCCGATGCAGCGCAATAGGTTCTTGAAGGTTGTCCACATTTCGTCATCCTTGTACGAGTAGATGCAAGGGTTCATGACGGAATTGAGCACGGCCAGGAGCAGGAGCCAGCGCTTCAGTTTCATCACGTTACAACTCTTGCAGTTGAGGCCATCGAGCAACAGAACAACCAGGCCGGGGGTCCAGCAGATCACAAAGGCTCCTACAGGGGAAAAATACAACAAATCAAATAAGACATTCATCCAGCATGTTTTCAGTCAAAAAGGCCTACTTAAACTCAGTATTATAGTATTATTATTATTATTATTATTATTATTATTATTATAACGACTACTTTGGGGTGCTACGGGTCAAAATTGAATTGAATGCACATATGAGAACATGTGTCAAAGATCTGTCAAGATATCCAAAAAAATTTAATATCAAAAAACACCAAAATAAGGATCTAAAATTCCCAGGATCCAATGGGACAGTTTCCAAATAAAATGGAAAAATCAGTTGGCAAAACTTTGGCACTGTAGGAGAATATATGGCATTTTAAAATGGATAAATCACTTCCGACTTAAGCTCTAACTCACGGTAACTGGTCCATGTATTGACCCCTTGCTTCTGCTGCTTGTCATAACATGTTAAGGACTATGACAAGCAATGTCCATTTGGTGGATTCATGGTCATTCATTAAGTTTTAACACAGTAAGTATTGTCATTATGTTAAATACTCAATGTTGTTAGTTTAATAAGGTAGTAGCGCTAATTAGCCAGCTATTTCAAACATGTTTGGGCACAAAATAGAGCTACTTAGTGATTTCTGGAAAAGAGAGGGTAAGCAAGCAGCAACTTGCCCACACTACCAGCATGTCTGCGGTTTCAATGCGTCTGCAGGACAAAAACAACTACTGCTCTATACAATTTGCGCACTTTTTCTTTGTCTCCGTCACACATACACACAAGCACGGACACACGGAGACAGAGAGAGAGGGTCTGGTACCATGTTGATCTCAACTTTACTGATAAGAGTTTCTCTTTAGTATGTGTCTTTGATGGACCACATGTCCAAAAAAAGAGGAACCGGATTGAAAGTGAGCGAGACCCCAATAAACTCTCAATCGCATTTTGAACGCATTCCACAACTGGAGTTTCCTACTCTTTAATGTCCGACAAAAAAAAAAAAAAAAGCAGGAGTTCCGAAGACACATTTCATGCATATGCTCCCTCTGGCATTCATTTGACGATGGCGGCTGCACTTAAAGCAGCAGGGACGAACATGGGGCTTCATGAACCAATATAGCGAACGACATATTCCATTAATGAACCGAAAAACTAACCGAGACATTTAAAAAAAAGTTCCCCCGACAGCCCTTCATTTTAAAAATAGTAAATGAATAGGTCCTTTAAGGTGGTGGCTTCTAGCAGTCGCCTATAAAGTAACCATCACGCATAGCTGTAATGTCCGGCAGACATCATGGTGACCATCATGTCAAGAAACTTTGTTTGTTCCAGGAGAAATGGACAGACAATTGTTTTGGTTGTTTTTAGCTTAAGTAAAAGATAAGCCCCTGTGCTAAGTTTGCCTTGGTGTGGTCCCTGCGATAAAAAAGAAGAAAGGAAAAGAGAGATCAACTGAACAAATTTGTTAGGCTGTTTACTGTGGAGCCTGAGGATGCGGTTGAGGGCTACAGTAGGTCCAGCAACCTCCCACCATCCAAGCTCTGTTGACTGTTGAC
The DNA here is from genome assembly GCA_016785305.1 of Colistium nudipinnis. NCBI lineage: Eukaryota > Metazoa > Chordata > Actinopteri > Pleuronectiformes > Rhombosoleidae > Colistium > Colistium nudipinnis. Next base: position 277,265 of record JAFBJU010000733.1, on the reverse strand, counting down.
TGTGTCCTGAGGATTTTTTCTTTCCCCACTCTGAGGAGACATGCAGTGTTTACATCTTTGTTTGGGACACATCCTAATGCTGCGAGCATTCTGAAATTGATTCACCCAAACCTGGAAAGCCCCCTTCCCCAAAGGGGGAGAGAGGAACTGCCATCAATTGCATTAGAGAAGTTCACACTGAAGACAAAATCTGAATCTGACACCATCACTCTTGCATACGCTGCCAGAAGAATGAGCTTTCCCCAAACTAGTGCGGCAAATGACTTGAAGCACAAGTGTGAGAAAGAGAAAAGGAGCGAAGACATTAAAATCACCAAGTCATTTCTTTAAGTGCAACTCATGCACATATGAATGCGTTGACTTTATTCATGTTCGTTCTCCCGCACAGGCAATGTACAGTGTCTGATAACATCTCTATCCAACACTGAACTGGTTTTTCCAGTTGCCATTTCCGCCTTAGCAGTCTGCATTTTACCTGCAACATGAGTTGAGCCTTTTCTTTCCTGATTATTATATCCCTTGGATCTATAGCTAGACTACATGCCTTACATATCTGGGAATTTCCTTCTTTCTTTTCTCAGATATCACTATCACTCTTGCCTAACGACGCCTCCTGAGATTTACTCAGGTTTTTTTTTTTCCTTTATTGTACTTGGCCAAATCCCAGGTGGTAAAATTAACTACATTATCACCTACACAAACATCTATTCCTTCAACAACAACAAAAATTGACAACTCTCGTCACAACAACTGAAGTAAAGGTGAATAACCCAGAAACCCCATTCATATGTTATACAGCAAAGGTCAAAAACCCAAGTGGAGTAGCATTAAGCAAAGCACTTTGGGCAGTGAAGGGACACTCGAGAGGACACTTGTGCGCCAACACTTCTATAAGCCATGAATAACTGCATCTGAAAGCAAATGACAAGGTCCTCAAGTATAGGTTCTTCATTTTTTTGGGGGGGTGGGAGGGGACGCTCATTGAAGGCCAGCGTGGTGTGGATGGTACGCCACACAGACTGAGGAGCAGTGTCCTTGCAGGAAGAGATAATTACACAGCAGTCTAGAATAAAATTGTGTGCAGAAGCAGACGGCTCCTACGCACAGTACAGAATGGAGCCATCTGGCCATGAAATCAGAGTACCCAGAGAGACAAAGAACAATTGCAGATCATTATCCTGCACGGCCGAAATCCCGACAGCTAAATCGTGCGTGCTTTCATTGAATTGACTGTGCGAAGAGGGTCCAAAAACCCTGTTTTTAGCACCAACGTGAACTCAACTAACCTGGGGGGGCTTCTGAGAGGCTATGCACGCCCCCCATACTTACGCATGACCGTTTGCCTTTCATGGCGTGCTCCACGGGAATATACAGGGGAGTGAATCGGGCACTGTACATCCGGCGCAAGGTATCCTCTTGCAACACGTAAACAAAGAGAACCAGACAAGGATATCTGGCCGCCTCATCGGATGGAAAGAAGAAAGAGCTGAAAGCTTCAGCGTGAAGCTTTTGTGGGAAATCAAAGGCAAATGAGTAGAAGTAACCCAGTAAGCCAAAGAACAGGCAATAAATTGGCCACGGCCACTGAGAGTTTAAGGAATTTACAGCACAAACTCTGGTTCCAGCTGTTTGCACACCCCGTAAACTGAATACCTTTGGTGTTTTGGACTGTTGGTTCTGGCCAAAGGCTATTTAGAGATGCCCCTGATAGCTCTGGTAAATTGTCGAGTATTTATTTTTTGTTGCAAAAATAATCTGAACTAAATAAGCGTTGGGAGTTGTTTCCCCTATAAAATTGTTTTCTGGGTTGTGGGACAATCCCTCACTGATATTTAGATAAAACATTAGTTTATTATGCTCAGGATTATTTTCATATCAATAGACCACAGATTAAAGCGTGCTCAGCACCAACTGAACTCTGCGACCAATTTAAACCCTGCCTAAGCCGCCGCGCTATTATTAACACATTAGCCATGCAGGAAATCTTGAGGCTCATTATGGCATCATCAGCGATGTCGCACGGAGGAGTTTGCGTGTGTGGCACCTACCGAGCACAACCATGACGGTCTTGATGAGCTTTATGGGCGTCCTCTTGCGGTTAATGGAGCCGCTGGTGTGCGGCATGAGCACCGCCGTCTTCTTCTTGACGTAGGTGTAGATCCGCATGTAGATGACCACCATGACGAGGAACACCACCAGGTTGGACACGGACCAGAAGATCAGGTAGCTCCTGCTGAAGATGGGAGCCAGCTGGGAGCAGTCGCCCGGGTTGCAGATGCAGTTCCAGCCCAGGCTGGGCACGGCCCCCATGAAGATGGAGATGGCCCACACCAGCACGATGAGCAGGGTCACCCTTCGCTTCGTCAGGTTGCTGTGGACTTTCCAGTTCATGACGGAGATGTAGCGCTCCAGAGCGATCACCAGCAGGTTAGCCAGGGACGCCGAGAGACTGACGTCCAGAAGACCTTGGCGGATGAAGTATCCTTTGACGGTCAGCGTCGGCGACACCTCGCCCGTGTTAAACATGAGGTACACATACGCGATGCCTGCGAGGAAGTCCGAGGCGGCCAGGTTGGACAGAAGGTAGTAGAAGGGGTAGTGGAACCTCTTGTTTGTGATGACTGCAGCGACGACCATGGCGTTGGAGACCAGGATGAAACAGCAGAACAGGGAGCCCACCACCCGCACCAGGATCAGCTGCGTGTTGCCCCATTTGTCTTCGGCGCCACTGTTGTTGTAGAAGAAGCTCATGGACTGATTATAAAGACAACTTTGGTTCTGCTCCATTTTAGAGGCAAGTCTGTGAAGTGAGAAAACACAGTGAAAAGGGCCATTTATTATGATATTTATTCATATTAAATGGCATCGTCCCTCTGGGGCTGCAACTTCTGCTTATTAACATTATCCAACACGCTGCCAATAAGACCAGGGATTGATGGATTCATGTTTGGTCTATAAATGTTATACAATAATAAAACTAATGTTTAATAACTGAAATGATCTATCGCTTATCAAAATAGTGGCATCATTCATTGTTGTGGCTCCACTTGAAACACTGATGCATCTGTCTGCCATTCAACAATAGGAGAAAACGCAGTAAACCACCCTCTGCAGACATTCCAACATTTGCAAATGTTTGTCAATTCAGTCTATTTATCTATGACGGTAACAGATTTGTCTGATGAACTCTCTACAACACTAGATTATCACATAGTTTCTATGTTTTTTTTCTTTCAAGGGCAACTAATTTCTGGGATGTGTTGGATCGACTCCAAAGGCAAGTGCATATGCCACCAGCCTTTAAATGGAAAAGAAATAAACAGTGACATAAATATGAGCCTCAATGCCAAAGCAGAACAACACAGTGTAAAAGCAGTCACGTTGAAATGAGAGCGACAGAGGCCATCCAGTGAAAAGTGAAAAACGTCCACCGGAATTCGCACAGCAACACAGGACCCGGGTGAAGTCCAGTCCAACTCTAAAGTACAGAGAGCAACAACACAAATAGACGAACTGCGACTGACAAAAAAAGAGGGGAACAGGAAAACAGGATGAGGCGCGAGCCAACATGGCCAAGTGCAAAGAGAAGTCCAGGTGTGGAAGCGTGAAAGAATGCGCGAAGACTCAAGTGGAACAAAGAGCGAGCGGCCAGGTGAGCTTACCTGCTGTTGCGTGCGTCCGTCCGTCTGTCTGTCTGTCTGTCTGTGTGTGTGTGTGTGGCCGGGCTGCGTCAGGAGACGGAGAGTTGTGAGACAGCCGGTGCCGAGGTGTCGTTCATGTTTCCTGTGGCGGACGGCACTAAGTGACAGCAGGAGAGAGGAGCGTCTTCCCCTTTGACTCCTCCGTGACGCACAGGGCGTGTTCTGGTCCCCGCTGTCCCGTCTGGATTCCTCCGCCAGAGCTCCTATCGCACGCGCGCGGACACACACACACAAACACACAAACACACAAACGCACACGAATATACACACACATATACAAAAAGCTCCAGCTCGTACCACCTCATTTTTTATGCTGAAATTAATTAACTAAAATAAAGTGAAACAAGAAGCATACCGTGGCACATAATGGAGAGAGAAAAAAAAATCTATTTTTCCAAAAAGCTAATTCTACTAAGGCAGTAATAATTCAAATTAATATTAATACATATATAAGTCATAAAAATAAAAAAAAACACCCGGTGCCTTCAGAAATCAATCAAACAATTCTTAGAGCTCGTTTCATTTCAGTCACTGTTCAAAGTACATACAATTTTCCAATAACCAACAAAGAAAGCACACATCAGTTGTCAAAGCTTTCAAATGATTATTTGTGAACACACTTTTTCTTTTTTAAACCTTTTTCCTTTACATTACCAATCACATTTGTGACGTAAACCTATTTCAGAGAGACGACCACTGAACTAAACTACAGAAATGTGTAGAGAGCAAATGAACTCCACCTCACTCAAGAGTACAACCCTTCTTATTATTAATAGTAAAACATATATAACAACATATTTTCAGTCACAGGGGCTGTTCTGTATTAGTAGCACTTTATGTTTGATACATGTTAGCTTTAAAATACAGAAAAGCACCGACAAACCTCCAGTTACTTTTAAGTGTGACCATACTGTGTTTATATGTTATGGGGCCCCAGGGGCTCACGGACGTGCGTGTGTGTGTGTGTGTGTTTGCTCTGTTTCTCTTCTCAAAGATCCTATAAAGTACATAACCCATGACAAAATGACAGCTTCACCATTTTCCCAGAGACTCTGAGATCAAACCAGTTCTTTAAGGTCTGAATACAGACCTAGGTTTTCAGTGTGGTCAACTACTTGACCCTGAGGTTGTGGGGCTCTGCATGGGCAGGGGCCTGCTTTGCTCGCTTTGAATTTGTTGAATATGACGTCCTTTTACAACACAGCGTTTCATTTTTATTCCTCTTTAACAAACGTGTAGTGGAAATGCTCAAATACAAAGTGACCAAATGCACATACACTCTCATTAATGTTAACTTAAATGTTGGGTGCTCTGTTGAAAATCTGTGACCTTGGCTGTTGTCACTTCAACACATTGTTCACTCAGATAGCACGCATACTTGTTTGTTATGGACTCTTGTTATTTAAAGTTTAAGTTTGTTGAGCCAATATTTTGCTCTTGTTTTGAAAAGGATTGGATTTGTGGCGGGATCTGTTCAGACTTGACCCTAAATCTCCGTTTGACAGGAGATATTACAAGCGCAGGGGAAGTAATCGTCAAATAGGAATAACACTTACTGTAAAGTGGCAGCATTTAATGGTTTTATCATGTGTTTTTAATCACATTCAGGCGGAAATCTGCACAGAGACCTTATCAATTCTTATAATTTAAGACATCCCACTGGGCTGTAATAGAATTCTCATAAGAGAGCTCTTGGTGTGGATGAACACATGCCAGGTCAAATTCAAGGGTTTTAAAAAAAAACATGTTCCTTTGATTTTTATCTGGTTAAAAGCATAGTAGTCAAACTCCAACCCAGAGATCGTGCCACAGCTTGTTCTAACATCATAACTTGCAGGTAGATGTGGTGATAATCCTGAGTCATACTCCAGACCAGATGAAGTCATGTAAAACTTCCCCTCTTTCTCAATCTTTCAACCAGGTGTTGTGAAATTTAGAGAAGCCTTTAGAGCATTATTTTCTGGAGATAATAGTTGTACTGATATCATTAATACTTCCTAATCAGGTTCCCAGCTAATGTACTGACCACAGAAGTAAATGAATCTAAGCTTTGACCGTTTGCTTGTGATTTGCCGAGGCAAAACTCAACGCGCACATTTGCAGAGAACGTGCAGAGATATAAACATTGGCCCAAATATAAATATTGGCTTTACTGCAATCTCTTTGACAAACTGTTTTACATCTAGCACTGCATGACGTTGCATCGACCTGTTGGTTGCATCATGATGAATATTTAATAGCAACATTAACAGTTAATCCAGCAACACCTGAGAAAGACCTCATCCATAAACTGCCACAGGTTATAGAAATACCACGATCTATAGAGGGACCTAGTTCAGTGTTTCAGACTCGAGGACTTTTAAGCAAAAGCATCTGAAGTCCGCATCATACGTGTAAAGTGCCGTTTCCTCATTCTCCTCACTAAACCATCACAATTGGTGAAAGGACGGTTGTCAGGTGATCATTATGATGTCATCATTTTCCGGAACTCTGTAAAGGCAAGATAAAAAAAAAAGAAGATATGAGCCAACAAATGTCTCATCAGCACCATATATACAAATCCACACAGTATAGAAAAGCAGAATATAGATTAGATAGAAGAGGACAGGATTTAAGGCCTTTACACCATTTATCTTCAACCGCTTCTTGTGTTTCGGGCAAAGCCTTTACCATACTTGTCCATGTAACATTCAATCTCAATCATGTTATATTTGAGCTAATTCTGCAATCGTGTAACAGCAAACTATACATATTGGTTCCAAAAAACACATTTTACAGCTGCTTTCCAAACACAATTAAAAATCGAACTGTTGTAGAAGATAACAATAGGAAGAGGCTAATAGTATGCAGATGAAATTTCATCCAGTCAGACGCTGAAATGTAAGGGCAAAGCACTGATCTAATTTTGAGAGGACAACGAGACCATAATATTCACGGAAGGGGAATTTAGTGAGACTAAGGGTACAAATGGCTGCAATTACGCACAAACTGTAACTTGATAGCGCTACTCTTAATGACAAAAAGTCTGCCAGTTCTGAAAGGCCACTGGATGTTTCGTGTTGATTTCCACAAAAACAATGCATATTCAGTTGCCAGTCTTGCACTATTGCGCCTTATTACTTAATGGCTGTGAAACCGAGACTGCACTTCCTAAAACACTTACAGGCACGGAGATAGAAAACGCGTGTAAAATACGCAGGAAAGAACCGCAGAGTGCACGTTTTAATATCTGGTCAAAACAAAAGTGAGGCAAGCGCTCCGAAAGGAGAAGCTGATTGTCCGAGTTGTGTTATTTCATGAAAAACTCACATGACACTGTATACAGCAGAGTAAACTTCCTCCATTGTTAATAGTAATTGCTCTTTTCCGTTGGTTCCACGACTCGAAATCATTCTTACAACGAGGACACAAATTTGGGGCTTAGGGTAGCATGAAATAATAGTTTGGTGGCCAATTACTTCTCTGAGATGAATGCCATGTGTTTGCACTCGGTCATAAAATGGTTTCATGATTTTTTGTAGAATTTGTAGAAGGACAGGGATGGCTACAGAAAACAAGCCGCAAATCTGTTTACGGGAAAGCTGAAGACCTGAAATGCATGTTCAGGAAGCAGGATGCAAAACCTAATTATTGAATAATGCATTAAAAAGGTTTTATATCATTTTAAATCATTCATATATCCCAAAGCAGAAGGCAACCACAGGGCCGGGGAAGTGCTTCTTCTGGTTTAATACTTTTCAACAAGCTCTAACTGATGCACTGACTTCACAATGCGGCTTCAAAGTGGATGAGGTGAAAGATATAAGGCGACTCATTATCTTGGAATTACTACCAGAGATACCGTCTGATTATGAATAAAACATAAAGTGATGAGGAATGAGAATACGGTATCAAATCTTATAACCACCCCCCCCCCCTCTCACGCTTGCATTCTGAACTTTACTCTTCACCACATTAAAGAGAACTGGAGTCGAATCAATACTTTGCCCATCTGACCACTGTGTTTCAAACAAAACTTTTGCAGCTCAACTGAACCAAATCCCAGTGTTGACCGTGGTGCATTTGGGAGGTAACGGAGTAAAGAGGGAGCTGGAGGAGGTAGGGGGGGCGGAGGGGGTGTACAGTATTCCAGTGTACACCCCTGCGTTTCTCTGTAATCAGCCCATCACTGGGTGTGCCTGCATAGCTCCCACCACTAATTTCATTGCTCTCAGACCACGTAGGGCCCGGGCCAAACCGCAGTGTGGAGGAAACTCCGCTGCAGTCTGCTGCCTGCAGATGATAGAGTTTGGCGCACAGGAAAGGAGCAAGCTGAAAAAAAAAGAGGCACGTATAGAGATATATGATGTCTTGCCTTTGCTTGCTGTAATTTTTACCGCACGTATGTTGGCCTTGCATGTATCGGGGGGGGGGGGGAGATGGTTCTGTTGACTGAACACAGGATGTCCGGATAAAGCTTTGAGTTTTGAGCAAACAGAGGAGTGCGCGAACTTGATAATGAAAGAGCGCAAGCTCAAGCTCAACGCGGCACTGTTTGTTTGCTCCGACAGGTCTAGTGACGAAAAATAACACTGCATACCACTGCAGTGATCTTACAGCAACAAAGATGTCCCCAAATAGAAAAAAAAAAAGGCAGAACTTTTCTTTTCAGAAGCATCTGAAGGACGTTGAAGTTCATGAGAGGACAGGGAGCCACTGTGCTGCGTTTAAATATTAACAATCACTCTCCTCCAAGGCGTGTTTGTATTGTGAAGCTAACAGTCGGGTGACAACAGTGCGCGCGTGTGTGTGTGTGTGTAGCAGGGCATGTAAATGAAAATGTCAACTTTAGCGTGCCGAGTGTTTTACCCTTGGCAGCAGCTGAGCACAGACTCGGCAATGAAAACATCAGTCTGACTGTTGTCCTCTACGACAGGGAAATCCTTCTGCTCCCTGAGGAACTTCTGCAGGTCCGTCGATGGTAACCTATCCCTCTGGTAGCTCTGTTCGTAAAAAAACAAAAAAAACACAAGTGCAACTATTAGAAATCGAAGTACCGTAAAGTACGTGAATGCCCATTTTAAACATGGACATTTATTTCACATTGAATAAATAACAAAAATGTGTACCTATTAATACTTGTCCCCATTTTGTGTCCCAGTAAAGTGTCAAGAGATTTTTTTTTGTTATGCCAAAGTTGTCATAATATATTCATACCAGCTCATCCCGGAGATCTGCACGACATTTCTAATTGATCGCACGGTTTTCTGATCCTTTCATGATGTAAAAGATGAAAATCCCCAAAATACCTTGATGGTCTCGTAGGAATCTGTGATGAGCGCGATGAAGAGCGACAGCACCATGTAAATGAAGAGGGAGATGAAGGAGTAGAGGTACGCGCGGCTGAAGACCCACACCAAGGTGTTTTTGTCCTTCAGCTGGGCGAAGGTGGTGAACATGTCGTCACCGTTCATCAGCGAGAACAAGCACTCGGCCACGCGACTCAGGCTCTCAAACTGGAATGAAGAGGAGGCATTAAAAGAGTTAAACATGACGCCAGCATCCCTCACAAAGGCAGTATTTGAGTTTCGGAGCCGCACGGGGTTCTGCCCATGATGAACGGGAGAGGAAAGCAAAATAAGTAATATTCCTGAAAAAATATGTGGCTTCTTGTGTTTTAGGCCTGTGTGGAGAAAAAAAAAAAAAAAAAGGTTTCAACAAACGATTGCGGTTCAGCCGCAAAGCACCGAGCACACCCGTGACGAGAAAGATACAGTAGGTCTGCAATTATTCATTACACAAGTTATATTATATCTATATATATGTATATATAGATACATATATATATATAGATATAATTTAGCGGTATCACAAGTTTCAAAAGCCCAAGATGATATCATGTGGTTTACTTTGTCCGGGGCAACACTCAAACACACTAAAACCTAATGCACGGGTGGGGGAGCCTTCTCCTATCAAGGGCAATTAACATTTTTATTCCATCCTTTGAGGGCCATAAGCTGATAACCGAAACACAAACAGATGGCTAGTTTCGAAAACTACTGCCCACGGCAGGACTTTCCCAACCGAGCTGTAAACTTCCCTGCACGTCTCCTCAGGATGGATACATCCTAAGGACAGGTGCATGGTTGTTTTCGCAGCCGTTCGTGCTGCATGTTTCCAGCTGTGCTGACATTGAGGATTGACCTTTTTTTTTTTTTCTAAACTCAGCCAGCGCGTCCTCAGTTACAAACCGGACCAACCGTGAATAAACATGCAATCACTTCCGACATACTAACAAGCCAAAATGTTTTGGTGGCACAAGAAGCGGATATATGGCGCGCTCGGTCATAACCGGTTGGCTGACGCCGAAGAGCGAGTCACCTCAGAGGGCGAACTATATTACTAGTAGCAACACGAGCCAATGCAAAGCACGTGCTTGTGTGCCGTATCTTTTATACCAACAGGGCATCGTGTGACCAGAATCTTTGTTTTCAAACCGTTGGTCCCTGCGGAGACGGGCTCTCCGAGATAACGCAGGAGGTGCAGCGTGACAGTTGATAGAGGTGGAGGGACGAGGACAGAGAGGCAAACAAACGGACAGATGTTTAAGGAAGCCAAGTTCTCCAGGATGAGATAGCATCGGAAAAAAACAACATCCCACCGCGAGAGTATTGATGCAGGGCGCAGCACTCGAAGACGTGTGGGACGGCAAGTACTCGAACGGACTCTTGTTTATCCCCTGGGTAAATACACGGGGATCCTGGCAGGGCTGAGCTCCCTCTACGGGGGACTCCCCCCGGCCACCGCAATCTAAATAGCGCGGCCGAGGCCCGGCAGACTGCAGCGTTGGAGACACTGAGGGGAACTCGAGCCTGCTTCGCTCCTCGCGAAACTGAAGCCCCGCGGCGCGCACGGGCTCCGGTCCCTTTCACACCCAGCGTCGACCGCTCAATAACATAGAGGTCTCGTCGGGTAAATGACCGGACAAACGTAGCTCACATCCGTCCGCAACTTATTAGGTAGCTTCTCTCGCTTAAGTCTACGATTGCCAACAGATTCGGTGAGGTCAGTGGGACGTCGCTTCACCCAGGGTGGCTGATCCCAGTCTATCTCACATCTGTCTCCTCAGCAGCTCTGCCTTGTTTAGACGGCCACTGCTGCGCGGACTTCCGTAAATAATTTATCTTAACAGCCGAGGACAGCAACGCACAAAGATTCCCTGGTGGCCCTTGTCTAAGGAGCCAGGGCAATTGTGTCCTGAAATGGATCTATGGTCCCTGTCTGTGCATTTTCTTTTTTTGTTTTATGTGCAAAAACAAAAACCTCCAAATTTTTTTTTTTTTTCCTTTCCGTTCAATGTAATCTCAAGATTGTCCTGACACACTCCTAATTTCTTGCAATCCCATATATTCTTTTATTTATTGAGACCCAAGCATGTCTCTCTTGTGTATGAACATATACAAATGTATGTCTGTATGTAT
>JAFBJU010000733.1:158907-266056 GCA_016785305.1 Colistium nudipinnis | reverse complement strand
GGGAAACTTTGAGTGCCGCTTTCCTTTAAAAAAAAACATCATCTTTTAAGGACCTGCCAAGAAACCAGAGGAACACAGGTCAAACATATACTGACACCTAGTGACTATACAGTATATTCACAGAGTCTTAACACACTACACGTCAGTTGACCTTGAGTTAATGGCAAAGACCATTTTTAAAGTTTCATATTTTTTCTGTCTCGACGTAAAGTTGCAACTGCAACTCCGATGTCGTATAGGAACCCTGGGAGAGACCTTGTTTTGACTGAACTCACGCATGTCACACTTATGGGAAACTCAATGGATCTTGTCACGGGTCATTCCGTATATATTAATCACATCTGATTATTCTTCGAAAGAAGATAACTTGTCTACGCATAGTTTTTTTTTAAATGGAGCCCTACACAAATTCAAATTGCATTTTTTTTTTGTTGGTGCACCGTCATACGAAGAGTGTAAATGTTCCGTCACTTTCCATATAGAACTGGCTGTGAATTGTATAAAAGCCCCCCAGCCTACATGAATGTTTGCGTTTGGGTTTATTGTCTGTTTAACTTTCAAATATTGTTTGTGGCACATATCACCGCTTCATGCAGCTGCAGGGCTCGGTGTGTCATTACTCCCCCTCCTCCCCATGGAACTTTCTGTTTGGCTCTAACCTTTAGATATCTGACTAAGCTGCCTAGGCTCTCCTCTTCCTCCTCCTCAGGCTTGTTCCTTACCTTCTCATGATATGGGCCCAGTACGATCCACCCGCAGAAGGTGTAGCCGAGGTAGATCATGCCAGCACAGCAGCAGAAACGCAGGACCTTGGGGAAGGCTGCTCTCATAGTTAAAATCAGCAACTACAACAGGAAGAAAAAAAGAAAAAAAGTTGAGGGTAAAAACGAGCACTTAAAAAAAAAAAAAAAAAATGCATTTTCATATAAATGTAAATTGCGATATTTTAATCGTGTGATATTACAGTAATCCAACAACGAACAAAATATTGATCACACCTAAGAACACCTGATCCTCTGCACACATATCCTTATACAATTCATACAGTCAAGAAAAGGTTTAGACAAGGACTCACATTATATTTCTGGAAGTATCCCAGGTACCTGATCACACCGAACCAAACCAGTAATGTAGATGTTCCAAGGAAGATACTGCACACATCGTAACTGGTCAGACTCTATGGGGGAGAGAGAGAGGGCTGAGGTGGCATTTTTGCTTTTAGTCCTATTAGTGGGACTTAGATTAACACAGTCAGGGAACGATCATAATTGGAAAGTCACCGGTTCTAAACTCAAAGGTTTGCAATTGGTGGTAAAGGGTGACATGACTGACTTGGTTTATTTTAGCAGGCCCTCATATATGGGAAGTAAAAGGAAATTGCTTATTTCAGTGTCTGTCGAGAAATGAAGATATACAGCTCTTTACACAGTCTACAACGAGTTCTATCGCTCCAAAGTCCACCTGACAGTGACATAATTCAGAAGATATTACAAGCATTGTATTCCTCAGTTGCTTAATAATTAACAGAGTGTAGAATCAAGAGAGAAACGGACTGCTCGAGACTTTGACTTTGTTTGTCTTTATATCTTTTCTTGCCTGATCTGGTGATAACACCACCTGTCTTTTACTCATTTGTCCCTGATCGTTTAACTTAAAAAAAAAAAAAAAGTATACAAACATTTTAACCTCTCCTTCCCGGAAGATTATGTAAGCCGAGCAGTAATATTTACCTTTGGGCAGAAAATAACAGTAGTCTCACCTTTGCTTGTATCTCCATCTTTAGTATGGATCCAATTATGGCCAAGAGGTCGCTGACCAGCACGAGCACATACCAGCCGTTCAGAAATTCCCTCTGATCATCCTCGCACACTTTGCGATTGTAGTTCTCTCGGAAGAACCGAGAGAATCTCTGAAAACGCAAAAGCGCCATAGGTGAAAAAGATCCACAGCAAAGTGGCAAAAGCCTAACAGTTTTTTGTTGATTTTGTTGATTGTGTAATGGTGGCAACTCGACTGAACTCAGGAAGTGGGGAAGGCGACAGAGAGTTTAGCCTAGAACAACGTTAAAGAAATAAAATGAACCACAGCGAAGAATTAGGACAGACCAACAGAGTAAGTGTGACGATGTACAGTGTGAGCTGCCGACCTGGAGTAACCTGACAGCCAGTACGATGGAGCGCGCGCAGAGCACGGCTGACGTGAGGCAAACCAGAATGACGAAGGCGTCAAATATCAGAAGATAGTGTGTGTTCTTCTGGGCTGAAACAGACAACGGTGGGTGTGAAGGTTTATCTGGGACAGAAGTCGGTCACATTCAGTGCTGATACCTTGACATTTGAGGGAAAATGGCTCTCGTACAGTCAACAGTATCATGCCTTCAAACTGGGCCAGAGAGAGAGAGAGAGAGAGAGAGGTTCATAGTATTCTTATTTTGAACTTCACAATCGTCGCCAACCTGAGTCTGTGCAGTAGAATTGCGAAAACAAAACATATATATTTCACACCCTATTTCTCCACTGAGTTAGACAACTCCGACGTACCCGTTCCGTGTAGCTTCCAGTCTTTGCAAGCACTGCTCTGAGCGTCTATGTCCAGGAAAAGTTTCACCTTTCCACTGTGACACTGGTTATCAAATGTTATCTAAGGACAAACGAAATGGCACGAGTAAAGTTAGCAGAATAAAAGGAATCTGGTCTTTACGCTCAATTATTTTTCTAAATTGGGAGCTCCGACGTCATAATCAAAGTCTTAAGAGTCTTAAAGCTTTAAACATTGCATAGTTTCACCTACTCGTGTCAGTTTATGATAACAGAAAATAGCAATACCGTGACATAGAACAAGTAGCAGTCAGGCAACTCGCGTGAACGCACTGTTTGCAGGTTGATTCCCTTCAGCTGGAAGGTAATTTTGATGTTGACAAGCCTGAAAAAGAGGTTAAACCAAAAAAAAAATGATTTCAATGAACATGAAACGACATTATTAGATAACACATTTGCACTGTATCGATGGCATTGTGTACCTGTAAAAGTCCAGATCAAAAAAGGATGAATTCTGAATTCTCTGCAGGTCTAAAGTCTTGGGAGCATGCGACGTACAAACTAAGAAAGAGAGGCAGAAAAAACAAAAATAATGCCATGCGAAAAGCTGGGGAAGTCCGCTGCTTCCATGTAACTTTGATTTTAGCAGTGCTTGTAAACACAAGATACAGATAAATATTCTTAATTTCCTACAGTTAATATAAATGCATACTGACAAAATCTATAGATACGGAAACACCCAAAAAATGTGGTTTGCGGTTGTTTTAGAAGGTAGAAACAATTGACGATCATGGCACCGAGATATTATTAGTGACTATATTCAGGCCTCTTGCAGGTGAAAAAAAGCCGGAGTGCCCCATCACACCTGTCTCAAGCTGGGCGTCGATGTCGTAGGCCTCGTCTGAGGGATTCACGCTGCCTCTCTTGTAGTACTCCTTACAGATGATGAGTGGGAGCAGTTTGTCGTCCTCATCCTCAGCATAATTGATAGGACCTGTGGTGAGCCTACCCAACTGGCTGAACTGTAAATATCACAAGCCCCAGGTTAAATACGCCGAGTACCTGACAAAATATATGTACCTGAACAGTGTCGCAGTCCCTTTCTATTTCCCGGGAAAAGGATAAATGTGGAATGGTTGGAAAACACACGGCGTAGGTTTGTTCATGCAAACATATTAAGAGTCCTAGTTTTGTCTTAGCCGGCATTCGATCGTGTGATGTTTACATGTAACATAAGGAACATGATTAGTCATAATCATCTGACATGAACTTGTCAGACTCCTGGTTTGTGATCCTTGGCGTGCAGGTGTGAAATTATTAGGGATACGGGCCTATGCATGTTTCAGACCTTGATAGGATGTTTACTATAAGCAGGATTCTTGGTCACTTCAAATCAAAAACAGGCTAAGCAATCACACTGACCCACAAACCTACATATTGCATAAAAGGCTAATAAAAAGGCAAATTTTCCCGATTTAAAGTTCAAATCTTGTTCATTTTACATTTGTTAAAGAGTGCTGGATTAGTCCAGGAAAAAGGTTAAATGCAGCATTGCAAATCAGTCCTTTTTTTCCCCTCAGACTGAGGTGTAAGTAAGGTGCAGAAGACAAACTTGCCTGATTTATGACAAAAAACAGGCTGTCATAGACATCATGTTGGGTGTAGACAGCAACACAGTAGTCATCCTCATCGACCCCAGGATAGTCCTTCAAGAACAGGTTTTTAAAGGCCATAGTGTTCTCTTGCTTGTAGGACACCACCAGCTGGTTGTTGAGGCCGAACAGGATGAGCTAGAATGAAAAGAAACAATGGAAATGAAACATTTCTATAGATTCTCATAGGAAAATTTAAACGACGGAGGCCATTTTTTGCTTTAGTTCCTGCAATCAGTGTGTGTACCTTTTGGAATAGCTTTCGTTTCATTCATTATCTTTGTCAGAATAAATCATCTAAAGCCAGAAATGTTTTTTTTTTTCAGAATGCTTTCACTTTGCATAGTGCTTGAGATTGCAGCTGTCAGCACGGTTTTGGCCTTTTATCTGATCGACAAGAAACGCGTAATTTCCTTGAACATTTCCCTTTTCACGCACACACACACCTACACACACAGCTCCTTTGAGTAGTTTATCTTGTGGCGCTTTACATTTACGACTAATAAAGTTAAACTTTGTCACAATTACAAATAGCAGACAGCAAAAGTAACAAAATATATAATAACAAATAATCCTCAAATCCTGACTGTCCCACTACGTCCAAGTGCATTGGACAGAGAAGCAAAAAAGTTTTGC
The DNA here is from genome assembly GCA_016785305.1 of Colistium nudipinnis. Taxonomy (NCBI): domain Eukaryota; kingdom Metazoa; phylum Chordata; class Actinopteri; order Pleuronectiformes; family Rhombosoleidae; genus Colistium; species Colistium nudipinnis. The sequence goes on along the minus strand of JAFBJU010000733.1, from coordinate 261,231 downwards.
GTGTGTTTTTTTTCCTCCACATTAAACCCACTGCACATACTTGTGTGGTGATCATGACAATTTTCAGGATCTGCACACCCAGTTTCCAGGGCACATGTCGCCGGGCCCTGTACTTCTCGCAGGGGCTCATGAAGTAGTACCTCAGGTCGTCTCTCAGGTTCTCTTCTTTACAAAGATCTTGATTCGTGACAGAGCTGAGAACAACAAGGGGCAACATCATCATCATGCAGGTGCCGGACGATGAGTGAAAAAGCAGACAGACAGCAGGCAAATATTTTCTTTTTTTAAATGAAGAGGTCAGAAAACCGGCCGGTGCCGAAGCTGAAAAACCAGAAGTGAAAGTGTGAGAGAGCAGTCATTTGACGATTATTTTATTGCAACAGATGTGTTTGCACCAGTCTGGTCATCTCTCACAGGAAGAACTCCATGTGCTGAGCACACAGGCTGCATTCATGGAGCTGTCTGGGTTCAAGTCCAAGGTTAGCTCCAGGAGTGCACATTAACAGATAACATGTTGTAGTTTCTAAAAGATGGTTTCTTCTGTTGCGACAACAACAATCCGAAGTTTTAATCCAAACACAACTGGTTAATATTTCTGAAACACAATAAAACAAAAAAAAGTAGTCGAGACGAATGACAAAACTTTGTCTCTGTTTTGAACACAAATGATTAAAAGAAAAAACGTACCTAGTCGAGCTGCTCCTTTCCAGATAGCGAGCAAATAGTTCCATGATTGATTATCCACGTGGACGCATCGATTAATCGGCGCTGCTGTGTGACAAGAGTTGACAGTTGACGCTTCCCAGAGAGAGTGGCCTCGTCTCCCCTGTGACGTCACGACCTCCACTCAGCCAATCAGAGCGAGTCTCCGGAGGCGCACAGGTGCCAAATCTACGGCGCCAGGTCCACCAGGGGTCACTGTGGGTCGACTTCTCAAAGTTAAGGAAACAGCTTTTTGGTGTGAAAAACCAAAAGATTGGTGAATTTACTTAGTTAAAGGGATGTACTGTTCTGAAAACATGGCACTGATCCACCACATATAGCGATTATATTTTAACATAATTGTGTATTGGCAAATACAAGACAGTGCATACCAGGGTCACCAGCAGTTAAAGGGAAATGGCAAAATGAAAAAAGACAGCAGTGTACGTTAACTAAAGAGGAAAAAAAGGCGTGTTGTGGAGTTTTATCCTAATATCCTAAGGCACCTGTTATAACTTGAATAAAGAATAAAATGCGTGTTACTACTTTAGTGTCTGTTAAAGTAGAGTGTGACAAATCCCTGTTCCTCAGCAATACCTATTAAAATGCTATTGCAGAAGTTTCGCTTACAGCTGGTGATTGATATGTGAAAGCAAAAATGATTTAGAGTCATGTCTTTTTTGGCCACCTTCAAGTTTAATTTTTATATTTTTGGGAAATAGAGAAAACAATGCTACACCTTCACCCTCTATACTCTCACACTACCTTCTCTTGACAGTTACGCAGGATGTGTACAGAAGAAACTTATGAGGGTGAGTCTGTCAACGGAAAAGCTGCGGAGCTTTCAATAGTGATGCCTCTTTAAGTGGCATTAAGTTTTAAGTCACAATTACTTTTTTTTATATTTGGGAAGAGGCCTCTACAAAATATATTTAAAAACTGGTCAATTAATATGAGACTCGATGATTCACCGGAAGGACAGAATGAATTTATAAAATTCACAAACCACTGCACCGCAACATGCCGTCAGCAATCCCAAAATAACTTTGTACAAGCCATTTGTCCTTTTTCATAAAGGATGTAAAGAGGTGAGAACATTAGAATCAAAGACAAATTACCAATTACCAAAAAAAAAAGCAAAGAAAAAAATATTACTATCATTTCTTATGCAAAACCTATTCCCATACAATATCCTGCTTTGTAAGCACCTAGGGATAAGACAAAGCAACATGACACTTGATTGTAAACAAACTGTATCTGGGTTTTGTTTCCCTAACGTTAAGTTTAGTTTTGCTTTGACTGAGCAGATTTACCAAACATTATTGTTGGCTGGACTCAAGGCACATATGTGTGACCACACACTGGCAAAATAGAGTTTTGCAAGACTTTTCATTACATGTTTCTGATGCACATTGCCGCAATTTTACTCAGACACTAAGAGCAAAGCTGGTGCAAAGCTTGCTGCTTTGAGCGATGCCGTCTACTCCCCAGGTGTCGAACACACCTCCTGAATGGGAAAGCCGACAGTTTCAATGTGTGTCACCAACACAGAGGAGTTCTTGTCTTCAAGGTCCTGCAAGGGGTTGGGATGAGGGGCGGGCGTTAGAAGTCTATCACATAAAAATGTTTGCATACTGAAATCAACTTTAAACTTGGAGCAATACAGACACATCCACAAACTGTGTCAATAATGAAGAATGTTAAGAAAGACCATCATACCACGTTTGTATATTACTATGAAGACATTTTATTTAGTTTCAAGTCTTTAAAAAAAAAACAACCCACCTCAACATCATTCTGTGATGGTTTCCTTTCAGTTAGCTGAGACCTGAGTTCTCCATTTTCCCCACTGGGTTCATCCTGGGAGCGATCGTCACTCTTCTCTTTCTCAGGTTTAGCCTTCGATGGAGATGAACCTTGTCGGGACCCTTTGGCTTTGTTCTCAGCAACACTGCTGGCTCCATCTCCTCCTGCCTCCCTCTGAATGTCCGGCGGATTTTCCTGCCCTACAGCATCTATATCATCATCACTGTGGTCCGAGTCAGCAGCCAGTAGTGTCTCCACAAATACCCGGGCCAGTTCTTCCCTGGGTTTTTTCCGCTGCCGTTGATGAAGCTGATTACTGTTTAACCTGCCATCATTGCCTCCCTGCCTTGGTCCTTGCGGTTGTGAGTCCCCCCCTGCCAATTCCTCAAAGCCTTGGATCCTCTGGAGCTGAGGCTGCTGGTGCTCCAGCTGTGGAGGAGGTGGATCGTGTCGAGGACGGCGTAGAGGTGCTGCGATGCCATACCGGAAGGCCGCCTGTACGCTGCCATACATGAATACCTGTCGAAATGATCAAACAACAATACCAGCATTAAGAGACTCCGTCTGACTTCACGGTTTTAAAAGGGTTAATGCAAATAAATGAGGGGTCTTTACCAAAATGGAGAGCACAATAGTGAGGAGAACTGGTATTTGCAAGGTAATAGGTAGATCTTTGAGGAGGGCTCGAAGGAACTCACTGATCCCTTGTCCAACGTGCTTCAATGGCTCGGTGATTAAATTTGTGAAGGTGAGTGCAATTGCCTAAACAGGAAAGGATGTTGAAAATGTTACTCATGCGCCATTTCAACACCAACATAGATATTGTAAACCCATACAGATTTTAAAGCATTAAAGTTTAGGTAGAGTTTCAGGTTGAACATGATTTTGACGTGACAGTCATAATGTAAAGAGTTCTCACTCGTTTCCTGAAGAAAAGGCAATGGCAGCAATGCAACATTTTTGTTTGTCTACATAGTGACGTTTTAAAAAAGAACGTATAGAAAATGTCTCATATGTAAATGTTTTTACTCACATTAATATATTTCATAAACATTTGAGTGAACAAAAATATTCATCAAAATCACATTAAAATGGCAATTTCGACATGCATTTAGTTCACCAATGCAACAGAAGCTTGCCGTGTGTGTTTCTACTTCGATCCTTTACATTAGTGTGAATAGGAGGTAATATAGCAAGCCTCTTGGCTGGGCAGAAATAATAGACAAGTTAGGAAAATCTCATTCAAGCTGCCGGATCTTCATTGAAGGCATGTTTTTGGGCACATTTTGTCACAATGCTTCCCCTCCAGATTGTAAAGAGCTATCTGTGCAGTCCCGGTTCTCATTCACTGCAGCGCCTGCTCGGCTGCAGTCACTAAAGCACAACATGTGGACTCCAGAAATTCAACCTCTAAAAGCCTGAGTGGCATTCAAAATACATACCACCACTACTGTACACTGACTTACCTTTGTTGGGGGTACCAGCAGAATGGGGTTGACCATGAGCACTTCATAGTATTTCTTACAGGGTTCATCCTGAAGGGTCCAGGTGCTTCTGAACCACTCTACAACCAAATGATCAGAGTCCGTTTTTAACAAAACACCAAGGAAATGTAATGCATATTCCCCTTCTAATCATTTACCTCTCAGACTATCACTCCACTCCATTTTCTTCGCCCCTGTGCATTTTTCATTAACACTGTGCATCTTCACCATGTGGTTTTGGTGCTCAGCAAAGGCAATCTGGTCAAAGAATGTAAGAGCATGGAAATCATTCTAATTAAAAAAAATATTTAAAAAAAACACTGAATGGCAGCTAAAACAGGGGGAACTGAAAGAGCTCCTCACCTTGTACAGGTAGAACCAGTTCCAGAGGATACTGATGAAGAAGCAGATCCAAAAAAGTCTCCAGAACTGCACAAACCAGGACACTCTTGACCACAGCTGAGTGCAGACGATGGCCATAATCAACAAAATCAACAGCCCCATCTGGAACACAAGAGTGGAGAATGTTGGTAAATTCATATTGTATGAGAATTAAGATGGCTGGTGGGTGAAAGCTTTTAAAGGTTTATATTGCACACCTAAGAATCTCACGATGTGAAAATATACATCTGTTGTTTAGATGCCAAAAATATTCTTTGGATTAATGAATGAGCTCACTTTTAATAATATGTCAAGCTCTATGCCAAAAGTGTCTTCAAAACGCCACTTCCAGGCCTCGTAGGCATGCGGTTTGAGATCCACGAGTATCTGACTCATTACGTTGTCGAGAGATCCGGTTGTCCAGCTGTCTTCATCCTCCAGAAGCATCTCAATCTCTGTCATGGCTTGTCTAGACAGTTTGATTTTAGCATCATAGAAGAAGTCTGCCTGACTGTGCTGGGGAGAAAAGGTACAATACGTTAAAATACAAATGCGCTATAATGTCGTGCCAACTACACATTGGTTCTTTTTAGTTATTAAAATGTATAAACTTAAAGAGATCATAAAAAAACCCCAACCAAACCAAGTCTTTGTATTTCCATCAGGAGCCTGCTGAGGAATCTCTTGAACACTGCATTGCATGTAGGCTGTTGAGAGAGGAGCGCGTTCTTCTTCTTTTGTTCTTCAATCTGAAAAATAGCAAAACAGATTTTTCCTTGTTTGAAATAGGGGATAAATACGTGCAGCCAGATTATTGTTAAAGAAGGTTTGGAAATGAAAGGTGGGCGGTAAATGTCCACCGCCTAATCACAGCTCCTGATCTTTTCAATATGACAAATAAAATTATCTAATGTTAAACTCTCAAACAAAGTTACGAAAACCATCACTCAACTTAAGTAAGAAAAAAAAACATTCACACTTTCTACATTTTTTTCCTCACCCTTTCGATGGTTACGGGTCACAGTCTGTACAGATTGTAAAGCCCGATGAGGCGAATAGTTATTTGTGAATTACTCAATTAACATTGTTTTGAATTTAAACATGTCGGTTGTACATTTCAACCTTTGACATGTTTCAATTCAAAACAAACAGTGTTTGTGCCATTTCGTTTGGCTACATAGCTGACACATAGATGAGCAGACCTTCAGCAACACTTACTCTCACTTCCATTTAGGGTTGAGGTCAGGTATCTATCCTCCATCTTATCTCTAGAACAGCCCCTCTAACGCTACACTCTACCCTTTCACAGTTTTCAAAATGTCAAACCACCCACCTGCTTCTTTAGCTTCGCCACTCCACTATTACACAGCGTCAGCTCGGCCTCCCTTGGTTCCTGAATATGCTCTCTTCTTTTGGTCGACACCTTGTCATAGTATGCTGGCTGCGGGGCAAACACACACAAACACACACACACACACACACACACACACACACAACACAACAAAATAAACAAACGCAAACCCACACACGCGCCAACAACCAGGTTCACTTTATATTACCAAATGTAACTGGAGTCGGTGTTAAGGGTAAATATCTGCCAACCTCGGTGTTTTTCTTCATCGATTTGGTGCCTTCTTCATAGTTGATCAAGTCGTAGGGGTCGACCCAGTCATTGTCCGCCTGCTGTCCCAGGGCAGCCAGCGCCAGGCTGCACACAAGAAAAACGAGCAGCATCCTGCCTCATACAGGAGACGCGCTCCGTGTTAGCTAGCTGGAGCGCAGGTAGCTAACAAGCTCGACGAGACCAAACCCAGTGCACGACAATAAAGTTGCTGACGCAACAGCTGCGGTAACTCGTTAAACTAAATATCGTTCACAATAAGAAGTTATGGAGTCAGACGCACCTTCTCTTTAACTGGGCGTTGTTGTAAATGTTATGATCAGGTTAAGTGCATTCTTCTTCCCCTTCTCCTATTGATGTCTTTGTTAGCGATTGGCAAACAGCCCGGTTTGTGTAAGAAGTCTTCTGGACTGGAGTGTGGGTCGGAGTGGAATAACTCCGATTACGTCATGTTGTTTCCAAATTAAACGAAAATTAGATAGCTTCGTTCCCACCACATTCAGGCGTTGTTTTTAGCACGTCCTACTGTCCATGTTGTTGGTTTGTGTATTAACAGCTGTTGAGCACCGCCACCTACTGTGCCGGAGTATGTAGGACAGATTTGGGGATAAGTCTTGGGAACGTTTACGGCTGACACACAAACATATTTTCAAAACTTAACTGATTTAAAAAACGGAAAAAAGGAGGTGCGTGACTACATACATAAGAGAAGCCAGTATGGGAGCGGCTAACTTCGTTGGCACAGTTGTGTTTCTGCTCACCACGTTTATGAGGGGTTAAAGTACACATCATTCGGTTGGTGACGCCTCCCCTTCTGCTCGCTCATTGGCTATTGCGGGTATTCGATGACGGAGGCAACCCGATCTGTTACGATTTGAGATCGGTGTGGTGAAATCAGGGCGATATATTCACTATGTATAACATTACTGCAGTAACACCACACCACAATAGCATACTGAATTAAAGTTAACAAAATACAGATAAAATGTGGAGGTAAATGTCGTTTGGTCAAACTTACAAGATTTAACCATGACAAGTGCGTTTAAAATTTCCACAACAAAGTCATTTCAAAGTCAATTTCTCTCTATCTCTATTGGATATAAAGTCTGAAAAGAAGGACACTGAATTAGCAAATCACTTAAACCAAACGTATGTATTGCAAAGATGTGTATTTAATATTTACAAAATATGACAAACACATTTCTACAGTTGGGTAAAGTTCAGTTCTTCTGTTTGCGGGGGTCAGGACAAATCATTTACATCTTTAAAAAGACGTAAATGGCCCCTAGATCAAAGCTCAAGTGCCCGTTGATTTGAGGAATCCTCAGCAAAGGCGGCTAAAACGAGGGCATTTATGTAGAGACCAAAGTAAATTTTGGCCACTGTCCTTGTTACCGGAGCACCAACTGCGGGACTTATTTCCCCACACAAAGCTCCAAAAAAAGCTCACCTTTAACCAGATGAGCCCAGGCCAAGTTTAAAAGTCAGAGGCAGGTCTGCAACAACCTTAAGAGGTCACGTTTATTTTCCTTTCCCTCCTTTTCCACCCCTCACACCTCCTTTACCGCCCTTCGCTGGCCTTCCTTTGCCTTTCGCCCCTTTTCCTTTGCCCCCTTTAGTGCGTTGATCTTTCCTCTGCATTCCCCGCATGTCTTTCTTCATGCGACCGTCCACCACTTTGAAGACTCCTTTGATGCCGGGGGGGCGTCTCACCTTCTTGCCGGTTCCCTTTTTGGTCACAACATAGGTGACTTCTCTCTTCTCCTTACCCAGGCCGGCTTTCTTGTAGATACTGAACAGAAGAAGACAAGATTGTTGAAATGTTGATTTGATTGTTAAGTCTTCATTTACTTTTGTGGTACAGGTGTAAGGTCCTACCTCTTCAGCTGAGCCATTTTCTCCCGCTCAGAGCTGTCCACTGTGTTGACAACTGCCTCGGCTTTCTTCTTTGCCTGCTCCATCTTTTTTAGCATCTACAAAAGTCACAGAGAAACCCACAGATTAAGATTCACCAAAATACTGTGATGCCTGATCAAATTCCATGAGCTAAATCAAATGTTTTAAGCGTTCTTGTGCGTCTTAGTATAGTAATTGCAACTGTATCATTTAAACAATAATGGGGTCATATGTATGATCATTTTCAGGCACCCTTAACCTCTAGCCTCATCATATACAGTTGCATTATTGTGGTTCTTTCCTCAACTCACCCTCCTCTTCTTCCTGGCCTTGGCCTCAGCAACTCGTTTGATTGGTCGGGCATCAATCTCCTTCCACTTTTCTTTGAATTCCTCCACCATCTCTTTGGTCACTGGTGTTGGCTTCTTCCGGTGTTTACGTTCGTCATCCAAGAACCATTCAGGAACATCCCACACCTCCTCCGAACTGGCAAACCTGCAGAGGCATACGAGATGTTTGCTGTACAGGTGGTGACTGTGTTCAGTATGCACCAATACACCCAGTTCACTTCTAGATCTAAATCTTATGTTAACCAGAAAGGAAGACTAAAATCAACAGCCTTACATTTAAGGAGACATTTTAAAATCAGATCGATTGTAGACACACTTGGAAACACCACACACCTATGAAAGGAGCCGTCCAGCAGGTCCCTGGCTCTCTTCTTAGACGTAGCGATCTGACAGCCGAGGGCCAGGCCTTCGGCATCCAGTATCCTGGCTTTCTTACCTGGGGAGCACAACAAACAAGTACACATCAATATAGAAGCGCTCTGAACACCGAAATGTAAGAATTTCGTTATAATTATTATAACATAATATATTTATAAGAAATACACCCATTACTCACTGATGCTTTCTACAGGAACAACCTGGAAGGCCTCATCCTCGACCTCTACTGGCATCCCAACAGCCCCCGAGGCCTGCTTCATCCTGGTAATGTCCCTGGCAATACATTCAAAGGTATTGTTTGGACATTGTTCAATATCAATCAAAAGTTCAAATATGCCTATTCATTCCAAACGACAAACTTTGTCTATGTCTAAAATTAGACTGGACAGCCACAGTAAATGCAGTTTTACTTCTCATCGTCGCTGTCATCGGAGTCGCTGTCAGTCTCCTCTTTTGGTTCCTGTGAAGGTCCCGCCTTTTCCTCCTCTGGCTGAGCTGCTTCCTCCTCTTCTTCTTCTTCTTGTTGTTCTTCTTCAGCTTTCCTCTTTTGGGCTTTTTCTTAAAAAAAATAAAAATAAAATCTGATCATTTTGAGGGGGGGGGCTTCTATCCTTTTTAAAAGTATGCATTTTGTTTTACGCTATCATTCTTGTGTCAGGACTTTGTTATTCATGGCGATGAAGTCTGTAACACTGAGACACTGAGTGGGGATATTTACCTTTCCGTTTGTTCTGGAGCAAGGCTTTTTCTAAAAAAAAAAAAGATTAAAATCTGATCATTTTGAGGGGGGGGGCTTCTATCCTTTTTAAAAGTATGCATTTTGTTTTACGCTATCATTCTTGTGTCATGACTTTGTTATTCATGGCGATGAATTCTGTAACACTGAGACACTGAGTGGGGATATTTACCTTTCCGTTTGTTCTGGAGCAACTCAATCTGTTGGAGCTCACTCTCTGCATCTCCTTCCAGGTCAATCTCAGAGAAGATGCCCTGCAGAGTACAATGAAGTCAGAGATTGCACAGAAATTAACTCATTAACAGGTGAATGGACACATGAAGTGTTATGGGAGACAAACCTTGCTGAACCACAGGTTGGCCTCGCGCTCCTTCTTCTCATCCTTTCCCTCCAGTTCCACCAGCAAACTGCTCGCCTGACCTTCATCCTCCTCCTCATCTTCATCAAACTGAACTCTGAAAAACAAAACAGATAGTCAAAGGTCAAATTAGGGCATGATTTCATTAACCGAGTTTGCCCAATCATTACTCTTTGAGAGTAGGACATTGCTTCAAAAACATGTGGAGCGCAGCGTTTTTTTTTTAAATAGGTGACTTTCTGGGAGTGGAAGTTTTTAACGTGTTGAATGAAAGACTCGAAAAGCCACTTACTTTTTCTTCTTCGGTACTTTCTTCTCCAGCTCTTTCTCCCTCTGCTCCACCTCTTCCATGTCCTCTTCATCCAAATCAGAGGCCAGGGAGATTTTATCTTCCTCATCTTCCTCTTCATCAGACAGGTGAAGGTCATCTTCTTCATCTACGAGGGTATCCGCTACCTGCATGTCGCCCTTGGATATATCGGTCAGCACCTGATGGGGAGGTTAACCACAAAGGAACATCAGCCTGGCAGTGGTTTAACGAGTCTGCTCAGAGGTCTGGAGTAAGAGTGGACCGGGGACAGCTGCTGGCTTTCCACCGGCGTGTTCACGTACCTTTTGCTTTTTGATGGTGGCGAGGGAGAACAGGCACGTGTCGTTGGTGTCTGCGATGGAGACACCTGGCAGGTCCATCTTCAGTGCCACTCTCTCCCTCTGCTTCCTCCGCTCCTTCAGCAGCTTCTTCTTCTTCCTAAAGTAGAGTGACAATGGCACAAACTCAAATCTTGTACGCTTCACTGCATGATCTGTGCGGTCAGTTGCAATTCAGAACGGTTGATTAGAAACTACAATGGCACTCTTCACAGAGACGAGGTATTTAATAAACATGACAACTCAGCAATTATGCAAGCAACACATGGGTTGCAGAACATAACGCAACAAAAGGATGTTCTCAAAAAAAAAAAAAAATGTTTGCCTTACCGTTTGAGATCAGCCACCTCTTCGGCTTTCACCTCTGCCAGTTTCTTCTCCATTTCTTCCTCCTCGTCCTCATCCTCTTTCACCTCCACCCCATCCACCTCTTTCTTCACGTCTGGCTCTGCCTCCGAATTACTGCCATCTTCATCAGAACTAAAGCTGAAAAGAAAAAAAGCAGGGGGTGATGTGCTGCGAAAACATCCTAAAACAGACATTGCTATTTTTTAAGTAGCAGTTTGTGGAAGTGCTTTTAAGCCGTGTTTACTTGATCTCCTGGTTAAGCTCTTTGGCTGCCTCCTTCAGTTTCTTGGCGTAGTATTTCCTCAGCTTGGACCTCCAGTTCAGAAGCAGGCTGCAGGTGTGGAGAATAAAGCAAAGTCACTCATCTTTATCAGCAGTGTAAGCAGTTTTTGCAAAATACACATAAAAAAAAAGGAATTGATATCCATAGTGTATTTTGTTTTGTCCTTCGTCAAGTTCTATTGCACATCAACAAGTGACAAACAGTTAAGGGACTTACCGGAGCTCTTTACGGCCCAAAACTCTGATGTCACGACAACACTCCTTTATCTCATCACTTGTGGTATAATGAGACTCCAGGGTAGGGTTGTCAAAGGTGATCTGAGTGGAAAAAAGGGAGATTGGCGATACAGAATAGCTTTTGCTCGATTTGTCTCTTCACTGAATAATAAGTGAGCTGCATTTTTCCCCATTTAGAGATTAGCGGTTGATGCCCCAGGATTTGTCCTATACAATTACAGCTTTTTATGACGGACTTATTATGAAGTGTGAAGCCTCTGTCTTAACCACTACAGATATCTCACCGTGCTGGCTTTTGCTAGGAAATCCACCGGGTTTTCAGCTTTGAGAAAGGAAGTCACCGTGAAGCTGTAGTAGAGTGTCAGATCGCCGTCTGTGTATCCCTCCGCCTTGAAAAGAAAAATTGCTTGGTCAGTAAAGGATGTCATTTCGGTCACAAAAGTAGACCATTTGTGTGCGAGAACTATTACACCATATTAATAATTTAGCAGATAAGGCTTAAACTATTCATCAGGTGGTTACAAGAATTCAAATGTCAAGTTTGCCGTTCTCATAACGACAACAATAACTAATCCATTACACACATAATCCCATGCAGTGTACATGCCTTTGGCTTCTTGACAGGGATCAGCTCCTTGATAGTTTTGGCCTGCACCTCCACCTCTTTGAACGCATATTTGGGGTCAAAGAATTTACTGTCGATTTTATCCGGAGCAAGATAACCTGGCAAAAGGTGAGACAAAAAAAGGTTTTACATGTGATCTGATGTCATCTGCAGAAGTGATTAAGACCTGATCAATCAAGTAATCATGGACTTCCATTTACCCTGACAAACGACAAAGATCTCAGCCGACTCGTTCCTAGATGCCTGCGGCTTGGTGGCCTGCACCTTTTTGAAGAACTGCTGGAAGATCCAAAGCAGTGGCTGGTAGTCTTTGGAGCGGAAGACCTTGGTGACAAACGTGCCGCCTTTGTTCAGAAAATCGCAGGCCAATTTCATGGCCATGAGAGTCAGGTGAGCTGGTGGTGATGAGAGGAACAGAGGGAGATTTTGGAACAGTTAGGTACAAATATCATAAATCATGGGAGCTGTGTGAGCCACACAAGCTACTAAAAGAATTGACACAAGCAAATTATGCAATAATGCTAAGCATTTAACCTTTACTTTTTTTACAGAGTGATATGACATTTGCACACCACTCTACTTCTTGAAATGTTTTGCTTGAGCAGCCCTTACCTTGCGAGAAGGCATCATGTTGCCAGTTGGCTCCCACATTTGGGGCTCCATCATTGAGCACCACATCGACCTTCCAAGTCTGCAGCTCCTTTCGTAAAGCCTGCATACAGGAGAAATATATCTCACTCAATGTATCCATGTTAAGAGGAAATGGCGTTGTCAGCGAAAATATGATCTCTTACAATAGAAAATAAACCCCTTATTCATTTATTTTGTCATTTTCCAAAACCACAGAATGCAGCTGAATGTCCTCTTTCAGTGATCCACAGTGGCATCTGTCTCACCTGTCTGCATTTGTCTGTAGTGATGTCTTCTTGCAGTGTTACCACATTGGGAATGGGCTTGATAGGCACCAGGTCGACACCTAACGGGAGGGCACAGTTTTATCATCGTTTGGGTTTGTAGCCAACACAGATTCTAGTTTTTTCGTTCAAATCCAATGAATGAGACCAGAGATACAGCTCATTCTTTTTTAACTGAATAACTCAGACAACATTCCCAACAAATTCATTGTTAATGAAATAATTAAAGGCTGGTTTTCTAAGTCATATAATACACTTTCTGGACATACAATTCAATAAATAATTAAAATACAATCCAATCAGGGTCATAGAAGAGACAATCATTAGGTTGAGAAAACAGAGCCATAAAAATAAAATGGGGGGACTTACCAATAACAAGACTTGAAACAGGCATAAACTTCGATGCTACTTGTAACCTAAAGGGAAATTATAATCATCACTGTCTTCATACAACATAATACACTCAATTGGTAATTTACTGGGAAGACCTAACTAAAAGTAACATAGTCCAATTCAGCAGGACATCATCAAGTTTGGGTTGAAACTTTTGAAACATAATGCATCATACACATATTTTTATGTCATTCATTCTACCCTCACACCTCAGTGACCAACTACAGAACTAGGCATACCCAATACGCTGCTAACAGAGAGTATATAAAAAATATGAATATTCCATTCTATTCAAGGTGTAGTTTAAATGGATAACACGTGTCATTATGGCATGTTGTCACGATCAAACAAGATCTGTTCATGGGTTCCACCGTGTATTGTTACTGTGAGGGGGGCTTTTAGAAGAGTTTCTGTAGACGTCGGGTATAAATGTTAGCTTTAAGCACCAGAGAAGGTTGTCAGTCAATAATTCCTAATCGAGACTCTGTTCAGATGGTAACAGACAGCTCACCATCCTCCCGGAGCAGCACACAGGTCGACCACAGCTCTGGCTTTCTGCAGAAACTGAAATTTACGGTTGAGCTGGATGAGTTTGAAGGAGGAACGAGATCGATAACCTGATAGAAAAAAGAAACAGATCGCGATGAGCAAGACATCATCAAACGCTTAAGCTAATGTCTACCCAACGGCTTTACTGAGATTAATACAATACCTGTTTCTTTAGCCAGGTGATAGAACTTGTCCTTTCGGGTCTTTCCGACTTTGAGTTTCTTCCCCATATTTGTCGCTGTGTTTTTATACTAGACTCTAACAGAAATAAACACACTTTGTCGGGACTTAAGACACCAAAACCACGTCCATGGAAACAACACGTGTTTCTGCCTCTTTGCGGAAGTACTCCGTGACGCCTGGTGAGTTTCTTCTTCTTCTTCTCATTCGTTTCCGGTGTTCACAGGACGCTACTGCCACCTGCTGCTTGCTACGGAAATCGTTCGAAATGATAAAGAATAAACGTAGCCTGCTGGGGCGAGAAATCACTTACATTTGATTAATGAATGTTCTGAATGATTGTTCTTATTTCTATAATTTAAGTTGGAGATAAATTTTTACTTAATTTACCTTATAGTCCAATAGATAAATACTCTATTGGTCCATGTTGGTAAAGACGTTATTATTTCAAGCACTATATTTATTATATATTTTTTCAAACCAGATAGTCATAACAAAATCAGAATTGTAGGGGTATTATTTCTTGAGGCTTTCTGGGATCTAAAGATCTTCACCATCACACGTACAAAGTAGGAGTCCTACTTTGTTTTGCAGCACTCGTCACATTACATCCAAAAATCGTTATATTCTCGCCAGAACAGTGAGCAAGTCTGATAATTAAAGGTATTGAAAAATTGCTTTCATTTGAATGATTATTGTGTCATGGGGTCCTTCTTCATTTTTGACCAATAAACACCATTGAGACCATAGTGTGTAAACTAAATGAGAGAAGGTGCACACACTTTTATGAATACTTGATTTAATTTGTTTTTCACAGCCACATGAATGTTAAGGGGCGACACCGTTCAGTGAAGAACACAGCTGTCAGAAAGGCCTGTTCCTGGAACGTGTGTTGATCAGTCCCAGGACTGAGAAGGCACTGGCTGCTGCCGTCACCAAACTGATGGCCCCGATGGCCCGTGTAGCCTGCGGAGAAAAAGCAGGGTAGGTAAACTAATTTAAGATTACTATAAAAGGATAGCAGGGATCAGAATAAAACTATAAACAATATTAGACTTGGATTTCATCACATATCCATGGTACAGCACAATTCCCAACAACACAATTCCTTCATAGATGAACATTCGTCTACTGGCTACGAGGAGAGGCAAACACTGCAATCAACAAACAAGTGCACCAATTCTATACAGATCATATGCTGTTCATACAGTATGTTCAGCAGCCTATTTCATTTGTTTCATTTGTCTGTAGCTTACAGAACATAAGAATGGGCAACGCAGGTTTGTGGAGAGCGTAAACAAATATTTCAATTCTTTTTCCACCATTATGGTAAATCATTGCAACTTTCATTACTGAAACTGAAAATTAGTTATGACACATATCTCAGAAACAAAACAAACCTGCTCGGACACCCCCTCCCCATAGCGCAGAAGGGTAACAAAATGCTCGCAGTTGCTCCCCAGCAGGTCGTAAGACACCTCCTGGCCAATGAGTACTTGTGCCCGCTGAATGATTTCACAGGTGGGCAGGGGTGTGTGGTTGTGGTCATACTTATTGTTGACACGGTAGGAATCACTCCCCACCACCTCCTTCAGCAGTTGCATGCGCACCACTGCCTTCCTGCTGAACACGGACTTCACACTGGACATGGCGGCTGCCTGGCTCTCATCTGGGGGGGAAAAGGCGAGCTCAGTGGGATGGAAAAGCTAAGAGCCTAACAGAACAGACGAGCCACTACTGAATCCACAATTCAAAAATGATTTTAGACACTGGAAACCAGATGTATCATGCTTCCAGAATTATTCAACCAGGGACTTGTGGCCTTCTGAGTCTAAGTTGGAAGTAGTGAAAACCATGCATGCAGAAACCAGTTAAAACTGAGGTCCACCACACACACTCCATCCTTGTAAAAACATTAAGCTGAATTGAACTTTTGTAGTTTAGGTTGACTACCTATCTATTTAGCAAAAGGCCTCTACAGGATTTTAGCATGAAGAAGAAACTGGGAGCGGATCAGATGCTCTTACTGACCAACAGGAGTTAAATTGATGATGTAACCATCTCCCAGGTACAGAGCCCAGTGCTGATAGGCAGGCCTAAAGATCTCAATGAGGTCACCAGGCTGGGGGTCACCAGAGGGGTCAGGAAGGTCAGGGTCATTGGAGGCCATCTACAGAGAGAGTGATAGAGACACAGTTTTGTATTTAGTGTCACGTAATGTTTTCAGGAAAGTTGTATAAGATTAAAAATAGTCTGAATATGTGTAATAAAAAAAACTACATTTGGTAATACATTTAATATGGGTAAAATAATGAATGGTTTGAAAATACTAGTTATAAATATTATAGGTTCAATATTTCAAAAAGTATAAATTGTTGAGAAAAGTTCGATGCATTCCATATGGTGCTGAAGGAGCTAAATGTTTCAATGGTTGGTTGAAAATTATAATGGCCAAAAAAGGCAGCATAAGAACCAAGCGTTCACAACAGTTATTACTATATATGTTATAATGTTATAATTATAGTGAACAGAAAAGCAACTATCGCAGCATTCATTGAATAAAGTAACCACATACTCACATGTGTCCCTCTTTGGAAGTAATTCAGATTACATAACTCATTATACAAACACAATGTTAGTGTACAGGTTATACCAACATTCAATCAGTCAACTTACATTGGAGTTTCGTTGTTGGTTATCCATCCCACATCATGCTTCCACAAATTCTAAAACCAAAAACAAAACACAGGAAGCTTTTTGTCATCGGCTGAAGCAATTTCACATTTAAACAACTGGAAAACCATTAAATATGAGGAATATAAAATAATATTTGTATATTTGTCTTATTATTTTGTAAGCCCACTATGCAAAATAACAAATTTTTTTAGAGAAAGAGAATGCTAGATAGATTTTTTTCACAATGTAAAGGTCATCCATACATACAACCACCTATGCGCACACACACACACAATACACACATAAGCTGTTGTGTTACCTATGCTGCAACAATGGCACCAACACAATGGGGAAACTCACAGAAAAACAGCTGTGCCAAGGTTATTTCACATAAAAACTAACACTCAAGTGTGTAAATTTATATCAAAATATGTTCCACGTTTTTTTTTACAATTGTTTTTGATTCTTTGCCACAGATCACCCAAATCAATTAAGTTACTCATATTTCAAATGCACTTTACCCTTTGTTCCAGAGAGACACAAGTTATGTTTGGATCAAAATTACATTTGAATGAGATGAAATCTATATCTGCCCAGGAGAGCAGTTAATACATCCATCTCATCATTAATTTAAGATACTGAAGCCATGTCACTGAGTAGAGAAAGATGTCTATTACACAGAAATAACATATGAATTATAAAACAATAAGCCTTGTAAGGTTTTGTTCTGAACCAATAGCATTATATTAATTGTATTCAGGTCCAGAAATGAATTAACGTCAGAGGCTCCAGCAACCAACAAACAGAGCAAGTGCAATAGAAATACTTACTCAAACACCAGCAGCTTTTTCTTTCTCACCATTTTAATTCTCCATCATAAATCCACAAATAATCTTTAAAAAAGAATCCAACAAGAGACGAGAAAGAGAACAGAATCGAATCCAAGATTCTGAGGTGATTAGAGGTTTTCAAATGTCTCAAAGCCAAACCGAGGCTGGCGGTCCTGGTGGAGGTGTTTCAGTGTCCACTGCTCTGACTGATATGACACAGTTGCTAGGGTCGCTCTCTCTCTCTCTCTCATACACACACACGCACACGCAAACACACACACACACACACACACACACAAGCAGAGAGAGAGAGAGAGAGAGAGAGAGAGAGAGAGAGAGAGCATTGTCCCGATTACTGGCAACTCTTTGAATGAGAGTTATTGTACTTTGGGAAGGCAACACATTCCTGTGAGCAGTTTCATTCACATGCTGTTTGATTTATGTGTGTAGAGAGGTAACATTTGTGTAGTAGTCCATGTTCACACAATCCCTATTGCTCCAGCTCATAATGTGTTTATTGATTCATCAAAAATGGAGATGATATATGGAGTTATTTTTCACGATGCTTGCTTTGCGGCCAGGAAATATTAATGATACATATATATATATATAATGATCTTATATCTAAAATATGGTACAGTAATGTATTAAACATGTGTCATACGTACCAGATGCTTATATCCTACTTAAAATGCCACTTTTTCTATTTCTAAAAAACACACAAAACAAATGCTAATAAGAAAATGAAAGTGATAACTGTAATAACGGTAAAACAAAACAGAAATTGCTTTAACAATACAAAAATAAATAAAGATATTGTTTACATAGGATAGTCTGTTTGAATCAATATTGAGAAAATGAACAAGTGAGCGGATGCCTCGCATCTTGCTTTGCGTACTGGGCTTTTATTTTGAAATTCTCACCGGTTGATGTCTCTTCTGACAGCGGGGCCGTGTGGAGACACAAACAAGGGTTGTCCTCAGTCCATCAGCAAGGAGAAGGACCCTGTCCACACTCGTGGAATTGTATAGTCTGTGTTATGAAAAGTGGACCCTTTCAGGACTGCGGTAAGGAAATGCAACCGGCAAATGTATGCGCTGTTAATGCTAGCAATGCTTTCCCGTTGAGAAAGTTAGCTAGCTTGATGTGTTAGCTTGCTCTCCGGGCAGCACGCGTCCGCTCGATTAACTCAACAATTTCCGACTTTTGTCATAATAGTTGAGTAAAATCATGCATGTGCCATTCGTTGTTTATGTATCGGTTAGATATTGTTTGTAGTGATCATGCCTTTCTGCTCGCTTCTGCCGTGTGCACTTAGACAACTTAGCTAACAGCCGCAGCTCTGCTCCAGTGTAAGATATTGAAAGCAAAAGTTGTGCAACCGCAGTCTTTCGAGGAACACAAGCCAACCAGCTCGATTGAGCCGGCGTGATTATGTGACGGCGATTGTGACAGCGCCGACCGTGTCCCCTGCGTTCGCCCTTTTTGACCCCTCTGTCTCCAGACTGATGACCATGGCGGCCCCTCCACTGAGACGGACAGATTCGGCTCGGGGGGAGTTTTCCCCTCTGAAGCACTTTGTCGTCGCCAAAAAAAAGATAAGCGACGTGTTTCAACAGCTACTGACGTATGTGGAGGAGACGTCAGCGTTCGTAGAAGGTGAGAGGAATCACCTGTATCTCACTCGTTTGTTGGTCTCAATTCACTCATCCTATTAGTGACACCGGCAGCTGGTGAATCCTTGTCTGTCATCGATCACACAGCTCTGGCGGTCTGAATGGGTGTTCAATGAGTTGTCGCGTTTCTCTTGTGTGCTGCGTGTGCTCTGTCCACAGAAACCTGTGGGAATGAAGCCTTGAAGAACATCGCCACTCAGGATCAAAAGTTGGAGATTCAGTCGTACGCTGAGAAACTTGCTGTCATTAAGGAAGTGCTGGCACGGCGGCACATGAAGGTGGCGTTTTTTGGCAGGTAAGTGCATTTACACACTTTTTGGGAGCAAATCTTACCCATAATACTTTACCGATGTGATTCTTACACCCTGTGATAAGAGGGCATTAGAGAGACAGTTAATGTGTTTAAAGCAGTTTGCCCAAATATACATGTATTCATTCCTTTACTGTTATCCATATGTTAACGTGTTTTAGTCACCTCAATCGTTCCCTGTTGTCAAAAGCTTTTCGTAACAATAAGGCTTAAAATGATTTGAACTGAACCCACACTGTGTACAACTTTGACGCAAAAGAAAAGCTGGAAACGTGAAAAGGAAAGAGAAAGGCATCTAACCTGAAAGAGTCCTTACGCATAATTAACATTACATTATTGCGTGAATAGGTTGGAGCCAGTCCAATGCCTTGAGAATATCTCACTGGCGTTTAACAAAGTATGCTGCTTTACTGTTGTATTTCTTTAACTGTTAAATAAGAACATTTTCGTGAGTTGTAAGAATTATATAAAGATATGTCCCCGTGTTTACTCACTGACTCTCTTCTTAGGACCAGTAATGGTAAAAGCACCGTGGTCAACGCCATGCTGAGGGACCGCGTGCTGCCCAGCGGTATTGGTCACACCACCAACTGCTTCCTGAGTGTGGAGGGCACGGATGAGGACAAGGCTTACCTCAAGACGGAAGGCTCTGACGAAGAGAAGAGCATCAAAGTAAATATTATTTTGCGTTATAAGGTTTGCTTAAGTAGTGGCGTAAGCTATTCCTGCTTGCAGCTCTTTTCCTCCTCTATTTAGATACACCATCTTCGGGATGGTTGGAGACAATATTTAACCCAAACACACTAGAATCCCGCCAAATACAACAAAAGTTGAAGTTAATACATTAACATATCTGATATTTCATTGTTTCCAAACTCTCTGCAGACCGTAAACCAGCTAGCTCATGCACTCCACATGGATGAGAGTCTGGACGCTGGCTGTCTTGTACGCGTCTTCTGGCCTAAAACCAAGTGTGCTCTGCTACGAGATGACCTGGTGCTTGTAGACAGGTGACATGATGTGTCAAACAAATTCATAAAAACTGTTCAGGTTCTAACAACTTTTAGATATTTAAAGGTTTGGTTAAAAAAAAAAAAACGATTCCATAAATTGAACAGAAGTTGTGTCTCCCTGGGCATATTTTTTTGTAACTCTAAACCCCTCTTCCACTCATTAGCCCCGGGACAGATGTTACGTCACAGCTGGACAGCTGGATTGACAAGTTTTGCCTGGATGCCGATGTCTTTGTGCTGGTTGCCAACTCTGAATCTACTCTCATGAACACGGTAATATCTCAAAGCCACATATTGAAGCATTTTGGCAAACCAACACTGACGTTACAAATGCTAAAGTGAGCAGTTTGTATGCGTTCTATGCTGAGCTGAACCGGGAATGTTGCTTCCTGTGGTCACACACAGGCCCCACTCTTGTTTCTGTCCGCTCAGGCATTTATGCAATGTGAGGCGGGTTGCACAGTCGCTCACACAGCTCCTTAACCTGGTGGCAGCTCTTAAAGGGTACACCACCACACATTCCTCTCTGGGCTATTCAGTGGAAATAAACGTTTGCGTAACGTAAATGAATGGTGAAGCAAAAAAAAACCAGTAACGGTAACATCATTCACATCTTTTATCTACCTTTCTTTGGAATTCCACTTTCTAGGAAAAGCACTTTTTTCACAAAGTGAACGAACGCCTGTCCAAACCCAACATCTTCATCCTCAACAACCGTTGGGACGCCTCAGCAAATGAACCAGAATACATGGAGGATGTGAGTCAACCCCCTGTGTCTGTCCCTCTTTCAGACAGGGAAACACTTTATTGTCTCAGTATGTGTGTCATCATGCAGAGACAATAAAATGTGGCGTCTCTACGATAACATTTTAAACTTGTTTTTCATAACCCAAAATGTCAAAGCTGAATATTTGCTAAGAATGCGAAACTTCTCCCCCCCCCCCCCCAGGTGAGGAAGCAGCACACAGACCGCTGTGTCAGCTTCCTGGTGGAGGAGTTGAAGGTTATGGACCAGGAGCAGGCGCCCAACCACATTTTCTTTGTCTCTGCAAAAGAGGTGCTCAACTCTCGCATGCAACGTGCACAGGGTATGCCCGAAACAGGTGAGGACAGAGACAGTCGATGTTTTACCTCTGTGTTCAAGGAAGAAAATCAAGGAAATGTAGGTTGCCAATTTGCTTATCATTTACAAAACAGATTTTTTAATTTACATGAAATTTGGATGCATGTGTGTCATCAAGTACCTGCCAGATACATTTTTTGTTTTTGTTTTGGTTTGGCTTATTGACAAATGACTGCATTTGTGTTGCACAAGATGGAAAAAAAAGCTTGTTAAAAGAACAAGGCAAGGGCTTTCCAGCTGTTGAAATTGTTGAATTGCAAATTGTGTTCTTTCTTTTATCTTGCAGGGAGTTCTTTTAATTTTGCCTAATATGATAATTTGATCCAACAGGAGGAGCTCTGGCTGAGGGCTTCCAGGAGAGGCTGAAGGAGTTCCAGTGCTTTGAGAGGAGGTTTGAGGTTTGTGTCTGATTCCCAGAGTTTTGAAGAAAAGAATACGAGAATATTAGCGGACGTCTGATTTGACACCGATACGGTATATCTGTCACCAGAAAGACATCTCAGCCGTTACAGTCTGAGGCAGTGTGAAATGGAATCAAATCAAAAAAATGTGTTTGCACAGATAACACAGTTATGCTTTTATCAGACTGTCAACCAGAGCTTACTTAATTGTACCAGCTACACAATCTCATCGGGCATTTGGGAAAGAATTTGCCAGGTGAAAGTGATACTAAGACGAGCAGCAGTCGATGGCTGGCATTTCACTTCCTAGTTAGGGCTTCAACAACAACCAGTCAGCTTCAGGCCGACAGCCTCAAGGCCATCTAGACCAATCACTGTGCCTTTTCCATCAACCTACGTCTTCATTGCTGAAGTCTAGATTCACTTGGGCGAGAGCATCCATTTGTTTTTAACTGCTTGTTGAGTTTTCTTTGTGTTTCTGTGTATTGTTGCCTATAACTAGGAACACATGAATGTCCACATTAGGATCCATTTTTGATAAGAACCTAAATGATTATCAACAATATGTGTACCCTATCCACGTTGACCTACAGATAAGAGTAATAGTAAAGGAACACCATGACACATTCGATAATATTGATCATGCATGGAGCATGTGGTAATATCATTTATTCTAAATCAACACCAGATCCTTATGTGACACATTATACACTTACTTTTTCCTTTAATGTGCTTTATTGGTTGTTTTCACTTATGTTATTGATTTTGCTGTGGCCTCACCAACACATTACTGTGACAAAAAAATGGGGGCTGCGGGACGCAAGATACACACACTGCTGCTGCCATTTTCACGCCTGAGTTTCCAATTTGTTTTCTTCTCCTAAGTTAAAAAGTAGCAGGTGTCTATCTTGTCCTCTGTTCGTCCCTGGTGGCGTGTGAACACGTGCGCCCTCTCCAGCAGCAGCCCCTACAACTGTCACAGTAACCTGTGTGTTATGGCCTCGCAGGAGTGTATCTCGCAGTCAGCAGTGAAAACAAAGTTTGAGCAGCACACTATCAGGGCCAAGCAGATTACAGAAAAAGTCAAGAGCATCATGGACACCATCAACATTGAGGCAGCAGAGAAAAGGTGAGTATCTTGCCGTTTGCATTTCTTTATCTCCCACGTTTGTGCTTACGGGTGTGTCGGCAAATCAATTTGTATGGAAACTGATTTTGACATTATTTTGTCAATGACATGACGGTGAATTATGAAACATCTGACAATACAAATGTACATTTAAAATACAGCAGTAAATTAATTATTACTATGGAATAAATATAAGATACTCGACTCACAGGGGATTTTACCACATATTCTCTTTTAAACTGTGCTTCATGTGTAGCTTTAACTAATCCTGTGCTTGGTGAAATTGTTCAGCTGCCAGTTTGTATTTGTGACTCTTTTTTTTTTTGGATTGGTGGTGCGGGGCTACAGGGTGGCGGCACTGGAGGACAGAGAGTATCAGATCGACCGGCTGGAGTTTGTCAGGCATCAGCTCAAATTGCTGATTGATGACATCAAGACAAAGATCAAGGCCATAAGTCAAGATGTCGGGTCCAAGGTAATGTACAAATATTTGAGGTTTAAAACCAGAAGGTGGCAACAAAAACAAAATAAATGAGGCTTTATGCTACAAGAATGGGGTTAAGTTAAGAGTTGGGTAGATAAAAGGATGGAACTGATCAGATGGAAAAGGAAAAACAACAGAAATAGAATGTCCCCCATACCCCTATCGGAATACTAAAGGTGTATTTGAAACAAGGAGCTGTACCTTAAGCTACAATACATTGCAGGAAACTGCAGCGTGAAATGCATATTTCATGACATCGGGAAGATTCACAGCAACCTATCCACACACCATATTGATTTCTAAGAGCAGTCTGTCCTCTAGTGCTGCTGGTTACACCGGTAATGGAACAATGAGGGTCGGGCTTTACCTGCGTGTTGGTGCTGTTCAGCACTGACGACTCCGGCTGCGTGTTTTTCCAGGTGTCCATCGCGATGGGGGAGGAGATCTGCCGTCTAAATGTGATTGTTGAGGAGTTCAGCGCCGACTTCCACCCGTCCCATCACGTGCTCAAGGTCTACAAGTCTGTAAGTAGAGGCACAAAGTAGTCCTTGGTGATCCCCCCTTCTCTGGGCAATAATCTGAGCTGGACTGTTGTTACCTTGCAACTCCGGGACCTGTCCCATGGTCCGTCTCTTTCAATGACTTGTTTTCCACGTGACCTCTAACCCTTGTTGCTGTTGGCAGGGGCTCCTTGCTCACGTGGAGGAGGGGATGGGGAAGAACCTGGCCTTCCGCTGTTCGAACGCTGTGAACGCTTCCGTCGACACTACTCAGAAATACATGATTGGTGAGTTAACCACACCATGTGCAAAATCCCGACACAGTTTTTCCAATCACTCTCAAGACAGTGGTGTTGCACTACGTCAAAACCTTTCAGGCTATTATCTGTTACATCCAACTCACTGCTATATTTACCTTCCTCACCGTATGCCATCATCCCATGCCTCGTTATTCTACAAATGAGTCACTGTGTCAGGAATGCATGTAAGCAGCGCTTAATGACAGTGATGTTGAGGTGTTAATGTGCCCTCTGATCAAAAGGCTTAAGGTGCTGTCATGTAATTGTGGTGTCATTTAGTTTTTTCAGAAAAGGATACTTTTTTTTTTCCCCCCATTATGATAAATTGTTTTGTGTCGTTTACTTTCCCCTTGTGCATCAGCACACGTTTAAATTACAAATACTAACTAAGCTGGCACATGTTCATAATTCTCATTCTTTATGTTTCCAGAGAGCATGCTCCCTCTGCTTCCCACTACGCTCAAGAGCCAAGTTCACATGCTGGTGCCCAGCAGGAAGTTTGACCTCAGCTACGACCTTAAGTGCGCCACAATCTGCAGCGACTTCCAGGAGAGCATTGAGTTTCAGTTCTCCTTGGGCTGGACAGCTTTAGTCCACCGCTTCCTGGGATCAGCCAACGCAGAGACAGCGCTCAGACTGATGGACCAGAAGCTCCAGGTACGCACTGGGAAGGCTGTGGGATGGAGGAGAAAATTTGGGTCACTTTTCACAAACTCATTGTGGGTTCCTTAGGCTTCTCAAACAGCACTGCCATTGGCCTGTACTCCGACCTCTGGACCCCTGGCCACAATTTCTCAACCCAACCATCAGACAGCCCTTATGCCCAAGGAAGACCTGATGGTAGCCGTGGCAACGAACGTGGCTTCCCTGACCTCCCGCACCACAATGAGTGTTATCGTCGCTGGAGGGCTGGTATGTCGTTTCTACAGTTTTGAGCCAAGTTCACATGCTGGTGCCCAGCAGGAAGTTTGACCTCAGCTACGACCTTAAGTGCGCCACAATCTGCAGCGACTTCCAGGAGAACATTGAGTTTCAGTTCTCCTTGGGCTGGACAGCTTTAGTCCACCGCTTCCTGGGATCAGCCAACGCAGAGACAGCGCTCAGACTGATGGACCAGAAGCTCCAGGTACGCACTGGGAAGACTGTGGGATGGAGGCGAAAATTTGGGTCACTTTTCACATACTCATTGTGGGTTCCTTAGGCTTCTCAAACAGCACTGCCATTGGCCTGTACTCCGACCTCCGGACCCCTGGCCACAATTTCTCAACCCAACCATCAGACGGCCCTTATGCCCAAGGAAGACCTGATGGTAGCCGTGGCAACCAACGTGGCTTCCCTGACCTCCCGCACCACAATGAGTGTTATCGTCGCTGGAGGGCTGGTATGTCGTTTCTACAGTTTTTTGTACTTGGGGTGTAATGAAAAGCATCCGTTTGAGTTAAAGTGTTTTAAAATGCGCATGTGATAACCCAGCCTGTCTTTGTTTTTTTTTCTTTGAAGGTGTGTAGAACAGTTGGCTGGAGGGTGATTGCCTTGTCGGCCTCGATGTACGGCTTGTTGTACATGTACGAGAGACTCACCTGGACTACGAAGGCAAAGGAGCGCTCTCTGAAGCGTCAGTTTGTGAACTATGCAACGGACAAGCTGCAGCTCATAGTCAGCTTCACCAGTAGTAACTGCAGTCACCAGGTCCAACAGTAAGTTGTCATACATACAGGATTAACCACACAGAGAAGTGCATTGATATACATTACGTTGCGTGAAATACAGTACGTGTCAGCCAGTTCTTTCAGCCTATATTCATCATTTCTCTTCCAGCAGCACAATAACAATGTTTTACACTTGCATCAAAATCTCCTGTCCATCTCAAACTTCCTCAGATTTACAGTTTATGGTGTCATAAAGTTCCCCATTTACACGTCAAACCGAGACAGCCTTCCCTGTACCCCAACCAGCCATGCCTTCAGCAGCAGCAGCAGCAGCAGCACTAAATAAATAAACAATGCTGTGCCCTCTGTGTTGCCAGGGAGATGGCTACGACCTTTGCTCAGCTGTGTAAGCAGGTGGACCAGACGCAGAAGGAGCTGGAGGCAGAAATCCACAGACTGACAGCCAAGATAGATCAGCTGGAGACCGTGCAGAGCCGCTCCAAGAGCCTGAGGTGTGTCCTGCTCCTTCTCTTATTGGGGTCAACAAGAGAGACATGGGGCATGGTGGTGCTGGAGTGGCAGCCATCTAGTCTGTGAACATGTACAACAGATGTAAAAGGAAGAACGTTCTATTCATGGAAACAGCATTCATTACAACTGGAAGCTTTACTTGGTTGGTTTGGATGAAACTGCTCCACATTTGACACGCGTTTGTTTCCTCTGCAGACATAAAGCCACAGAGATGGAGAAGCAGCTGGACGAGTTCACAAAGCAGTACCTGCAGCCCTATCAGTGAAGATGCTCCTCTTCACGGCTCCATGCTTTGATTCATGTCGAGCCAGTCATCTGTCATTCGGGTGCCCCTTCATCCCCCCCTCCCCGGTCTTCCTGCACCTCACCCACGCTACCCCACCAGTTCCTGTGTGTGGACGGCAGTGATGAAAAGATTGATCGATTGGTCGATTTATCGATTAGTCCGGAAACGGAAAATAAATCCAACGGTTATTTTGCTAATAATCAATTCAATTTGACTCAATCATCAGGCAAGAACCCTGAACTTATTTGGCTTTTCAAATGTGAACAATTTAAAATGAAATATGTATATATCAAAAATCAAAGTTGTTTTTTTTCCCCCAGACTAATCAATTTATTTATAATAAGAGACCGTATTTTCACCGTCTGTTTACAGAAGTGTGGAAACCCAAACAACAGTATTTTCTCCTCTCCTTTCTCTGCCAGCCACGTACTTGGAAAAACAGGAGTAAACTAACTCTAAGACCAAACTGCCTGTAATAAACACATGGACTCTTGGTGCACAGTGAAGCTCCACAATGAGGGTTGAGACCTGTTTGGTGTGAAACTCGTGATGGGGTGCTATATTTTTGGACTTTCTTCTAAATGTGAATATGCCTTTTTTTTTTTTTTTGGACGTGGAACAAATGAAAGTGTACGTCTCTGCACGATTGTATAGTGTACCTGTTGAGGAACATGATCTACTGTATTATAGCAACCAGAAGAAAAAGATAAATATAAAAGTTTTTTTCAATTAACAGGAACTGGTAAAGGCATTTCAAAGCATGTTTTCAAAAATGATCTGGGTTCATGTTCTATTTTCTAACAGCCTAAACTGTAGATACAAGCTTTGGAGAGAAAAAATAAATAAATCACGTTTTATAATAACCTATGTTATTTATACCCATTAGACTTCTTATGACAATATAGCAAGTCTACACTCTGTAAAATTGTCCCTATCCTTTCGTGAATGTTTGTTGAAATTTCTCCACCTTTGCCAGACTGTATTAAATCTGTTGTAATGTTAAACAGACGTCCTGAGTGTTTGTTTGACAAACTTTCCAGTGCAATGAGGCACGACAACGAGGCCTAGGAAGAAGATAGCTGATGGACAAGTAAACGCGGATGCAAATTGTGCAGGATTTACGTTTTCAACAAAAAAAAAAGACTCTCTGCAGATGGGTCAAAAGGGGGGGGAACAAATGACGTTTGCGTCTCACAGCTGCAGGACAATGTGACCAAACACAAAAAGTCACCAAAAAAAGAGTGCGGTTACACACAGTTACAAACAGAGGGTGTTGAAAAGCATGGCGAGATGGCTAACTAGCCTAGCTAGTCTTCTGTGGCTCCCCGGGAGGCTATTTTAAAAGGTTCCAACTCAGTTCGTGAGTCCAAGTTATTGGTTAAAAGAAAAGCAACCCAACAGAAAAGCAAACACACGTGATGACTGAAAACAACAACAAAAGAAAAAAAAAACTTCTAAGACGAACGCGCACACATTTACCTCGTCTCATGGAAGTTGTTATCCTGGACGAGCCCCCCCCCTCCATTTTTACGCTCCACCACCCGTGGGCCCTGTCTGAGCAACAACTCACCACCCCTGAACCCCAAATCAACCAACTGAACACAAATTAAGTATAACAAAGCTAAGACAATGTAATTAGGATGAATATATACTGTGTCACAGGATTATTTCCGGGACATTTTCTACCTAACCAGGTGCTCCTGGTTAGGCTGATGAGGCATCAGAGGGGCGGAGCTGCAGGAGGGACAAAACACACAGAGCCCTAACAAGAGGCATTTGTCCCAAAAATTATCAAACATGTGAATAAAATGACCATATGTCAGTAAATGCAAGACACAGACATTATTCAAAAATACCTTGTGAGTGTCTTTTTTCTCTTGAAGTGTGTTTTTGTTTAAAGTGAAACCTCCATTGTGTTGGTTTCCACCAGAAGAAACACGTCATTTAATATTTATATGAAGAGGTAAATACTTTCCACACACAAATTGTGTAAATACAATCAGCCAGTACTCTTTGTACTCTTGGTTAAAAGCTTTTTTTTTTTATTGGTTACATAAACTCATGGCAACATATCAGTATAACCAAGCCACTGTACAAATACAAAAAAAAGATCTGGTGTGAAAAAGACTATAAAAATTATTCCATAACAAGTGATTATAATTTCACACAATAGCACTGTAAGAGAATTATCATGGCACCAAGTCCCTGGTCTTTACTGGCTTAAAACATAGAACAATAAATAAACCAAAATGAATACAAACGATGTCAGAACATAGGTTGTAAAGTCAAAGGGCAGTGCATTATATTGTGATGGTGCTGTGGCGGTGGTTATGTGATACAACCAAGTCAAGTGGTGGGGTGACAAGATTTTCTTCCCTCTATCGTGTACTGTTTATCATATGAAACTTGACTCACTGTTTTTTTTCCTCGTAGTCAGTTGCTCATGCAAATACTCAAAAAATGCTGCTCGAACCTGTGCAGCCGTGACATTTCCACATGTCATCTGTGAAGTTAAATGTCGGCACGGCGGATGGCTGGCTATGACGTCACAGATTTCAATTCTGGTACTTCAAACCTTAAATTGCATCGGGTGACATTTTTCACACAGCTCCCCGTCAGTTGAGTAGCAAGCAGACTGAACTGAGAGAGACTGCAGGTCCAACACTATTTTGAAAATAAACAAAGCCGAGCACCTTTTTTCTTTGTGATGAATGATTCTGCTGCACTACTTAGATGAGTGAACTGCACAGGCACAGCGTGTTAACTTACTACTCCAGGTTCCAGCTGCTAATACTGCTGAATTACACGCACAGCGAGTGAGCTGAGTATCACTGTCAGAACACAGACAATCCTCTTTATTTCACCTGGTAAGGGCTATGGTGTATGTATATATTTTGGAGTTCACACAGTTTATGATAGAGCATGAGAATAAAAGCGTTGGAGGAATAGTTTGACCAAAATGGAGAATAAACGTTTCACTTTCTGGCCAAGATGAGACTTAAGGTGAGTTCAGAGCAAGAATCAAAAGAAACACAATCGCTATCACAGGTGCCAACAAAAACTTAAAAGCACATTTGAATGACACCCTTGGGCGGCCTGTTGGTTTAACAAAAAAAAAAATAAACGAATAATACAAAACAAACAGTGTAAAACATTGTTTAAACCAACAAAAAGGGTCCAGAAATGGATGGGGTCCAGTTGCCAGGCAACCAAGAGAGACTAGCGCTTGTCGCTAAGGAAGGCAGGTGTTTGTACTCGGTTATGGTTGTCTGTACGCACATGGTTACATCCAAATCTTTGTACCGAGTTTTCCAACAAAATGCCAGGCACGGACTGGCGCACGAGTTGAAATGAGCAGCAAAACTCAGTGTAAAATCCCCAACATATAGGAGTTGACACATTCGCAAATAAGTGAGGGATTTCATTTAATTGCAGTCTTGTATCTAAGGGACACGTGTGGGAGTGGCGTGCACCTCATCAAGTAGCCAGAAAGTGAACAGTTCCCAAAGTATTCCTTTAAATACAAACAGTCAGTGCCCCTACGCGTCACCTCATCCGAGAACACAGCACTGTCAACTCAAATAACATTGTGGTGATACAAAAACACATGCTCAGACACAAGCAGTTCACCTGTTTGATCAGACAACAGAGTGGGTATAAAATCACACCTTAGATGACGGATATGGAGAAAGGCTGGCACTTGTGTAAAGTGAGCTAACATGTTTTCCGTTTGTTTTTGTTTGTCACATTGACTAATTCACAGCTCAGGGTCTGTGGATAACATTGGCACAAATGAGAAAGTAACACTTAGATCTATATGTTATCCACATACATCAGCAAATCAACCAATCCCTACCCTTCCCTTCCCCTCCCCTCCCGTCCTGTGCCCCAAAACACACACACACACACACACACACACACACACACCTCAACACTGATATGCAATTCATATCTCATCCTACGCACCTCCAAGATATTTTTTCAGGCTAAAAACGATAACTTATTATTTTTTTTGAACATTCTCTCCAAATGGATTCTTTAATGCAAAGCCAGACAGAAGCAGCTTAAAATTAAAAAAAAAAAAAAAAAAAAAAGGAGGAGGAGGAGGAGGAAAAAATAAAAAATCAATCACTAGAATCATGGTACGCCACACTGGGGTTTCATTGATAGCTGATTAAGCCTTAATAAATACTACAAACTGTACGGTGGTAGTAGTAGTTAAAAAACAGTATTGTATAAAAAGTGATGTAAAACACTGGCTATTATAAGAAGCAGTATGGGGCTGCACGTGGTCATGGTGGGTGTACTGTAAGCATGCTTTTTTTTTTTTTTTAAGTGTTCACTAGTCTCAGAATGTGCTTCTATTGTGAAACGAGATAAAAAATAGCAATCTTTCGCATTGATCAGCGCGCCAAAAGGAATAGTATGAGGAAAACATTGCTGTGGTCGGTGATGTCGTATCACCTTCGGTTATGGATGGTATCGTAAGGCAGAATGGAGACACAAAGTGCCACATCTCAAATGGAGCACGAATCCTCTTTTATCCTGCGCACGTCGGTCAAATGTTTATATTTCGAGATAGGCACCTGAGACAGCTGATGGATAGGTCCAACTCACACACATTAGGTGTTTTGATTTCCAAACGAGATTAAGCCTTTTACAATAAGCAAAACAATGGAAGAGGCCTGATGAGAAAAATGCTCAAAAGTCAGAGATGCCATCCCTACGGGTAAATAAGTCACGTGCTCCATGGTTTACATTTGAACTACGGTTTGTGAGTGCATTTCTAGCTCTCTACTAAATGTACATTTCTCTCTACCAGGTGTACTTTCTTCACGAGCAATATCCAACAGTTCATAACATGTTTTTGGTGATGAAAAAAAAACAACAACTGCTGAGTGTAAAACCCCTTTCATTTTTTTTTTGTTTGTTTGTGTTTTTCTTCTTTTTTTTTTTTTTGTACAGGCTTGTGGTGGCACTGATGTGATTTGGGAGAGGCCATCATGATATCAGTTCCATGCAGTCACTCAGTTCACACCTTGTTGCAAACAAAAAGGACTCACTGGTCCTTCATTTAGGAAAACATAGAATAGAAAAAAAGAAAGATGACATGGTGAGCACTGACAGACACATTTCTCTCTCTCTCTCTCCACCTTTCTTCTCTAGTTCTCAGAGGCCACTGACAAGAGTCCCTGCTGTCCTTTATGGTCCTTTATTATCCTCACCTCACGACTGACCACTCACAGGCCGTACAGGCCTCACGCCGTTACAGGCTCACAAGTACAAGAACAGCTTCTGCTCGAGGAGAAGGCATCTCTTTCCACAATGCCCTTCTCTGCACCAATGTCTTTCGTACGGGCAACATGAGAAGCGCATCTCAACTTTTAGGAAACGTGTAGATTCTGGAGTCCCCCAGGAGACATGGCCATTGTCTCAATATGTGTCAATATTAAGATGCAAAAGACATTCGAGAGCATTACTGTTTTTTTTTTATCCTTTCACACGGCTGTGTGTATGGAATGGCTGTGGTCTTCTAATTTTCAGCATTTGATGACTTGAAATCACAAACAACTTGGGCCAAAGGCCAAAGCAGGGCTTAAGATCCACTGGGCTCTACTTTGGAGCTTAAGCTAAATTCAAACTAAAAACGTAAAAAAAAAAAACCCATCTTGTTGGTTTTAAGCTCTCACACTACACGCGACCTACAGAAGTGTGATGGTTTCCTTCCAACGCAAAAGACTGTGGTGAGGAATGCTAGGGGTCATGTTGGTTAAAAAAAAGGAAAATAAAAACTATGCCTTCACAGTCATCATTCACATGAAAGCAACATTTAGAAGTGCAGGATGCACAGAGTTATGTCCACTGCCTGCGACCATAGTACGCGTATAGAAATGAGGAAAGTGAGGTTAGCAGAGCGGAAAAATTCTTATTTTTTCAAAAATTGATTTGTTTTCTTGTGGTATGCTATTTTCATTGCCTGACAAGTGACTTGACTATCAGCACATAGCCACATTTTTGGAGAATTAATTTGTGTTAAATGATGAAACATTGCTGTCTAATGTGTCTGACATTCACATGGGACAAAAAAAGGTTTCTGGAATTTTGTTGTGTAGTAATGTCAATATGTACATTTCAAATAAAACATAACACCCTGAAAATTATATTAAAAACAAACAAAAAGAAATCAAGGGTGGGGGAAAAAAATACAAAAATATATACATACACATTATATATGCATATATGATGCATATATACACACATAATGCTATACATATATACTGTCTTTATATATACATTTACATATTAAACATTGATGGTCGTATCATTTGTTGTGGTCTCGGTAACAGACGCCCTCCCTAGAAGGGCTAAATCTTATTTTTTTTCCCCCCTTCACATTTTCTTAAATTTAACTTTTTATTTTTGGCTCGGACAACTATATTTAAAAAGGTTCTTATTTTGTCGCTGTGTGTGGCGTGTAGGGTGAGAACAAAAAAAATAAAATCATGTGAAAAGGTAGAGTCAAATACTTTTTCACAGGTGGGCAGGAGAGAGGAGAACTGGGGGTGAATTGAGAGGATTTTGGCCGACACAGTGCGCGCCCCTCAGGTCCAGCCCAGCAGATGAGTTGCGATGCGTTGGGTGGGGTTGAAGGGGAGGAAGTGGGCAGGCAGTGATTGAGTATGGCCGGAAGGAGGTTTGTTTTAGTTCCAGATCCGGAGGAAACTGTCCCAGGAGCCCGTGGCCACAGCCATGCCATCTTCCGTCACGCCTAAACAGCTCACTCTGTTGTCGTGGCCCGCTAGCACACCTGGAAGTGGATGGGGGGGGGGAAAGCGATTATAAAGTTGACAAGAAAAGCATCTGTGTGCCTAAGAGCCATTAAGCCATTAAACATACCTTCATGAACACATGCCATGTTCAGATTAAAGGCTTTTCATGTTGAGCTTCTGCTGAAATTCTTCTTTCTTTTTTTTTAAACCAAAAAGTATTCTCATGTCTTTCGCCTTAAGGTTTAAAAACCATTACATTCCAAAAATGGACAACGAAGAGAGTCTGCTCATCGTTCTAACCGGACCTCAAACGTCACTCACCAGCACGCTCTCCTTTCAGGGTGTCCCAGACGTTGCAGTTGAAGTCGTCGTAGCCGGCCAGGAGGAGGCGCCCGCTCTTGGAGAACGCCACAGAGGTGATGCCGCAGATGATGTTGTCATGGCTGTACATCATCAGCTCCTGGTCGGCACGCAGGTCAAACAGCCTGCAGGTGCCGTCGTCTGAGCCTGTGCCAAAGGCATTCCCATTGGGGAAAAACTGCAGAAGAAAAAGGTTGAATCAAGCAAAAGGCGAGAAGAAAGACACACTTGTATTGCGTTTCTGAGGCGGAGTGTTGTTTCCCCTGGGGAAAGATTCTCCTCTCAGAGGCTTCTTCTTCCTGGAGCCTTCCAGTTCAGCCACAGGGAATACAAGTGCATGCATCTCAGATGATGAGCTGCTTTAAAGGAGCACTTTGACATGATTATTATTTCCAGTAGGGGATTTCAATGACCCAAATAAGGCTAAAAGAGATAAAGCAATGCTACTACACATCTACATAAAAAAAATAATAATAATAATAATACATTTTGTGTTGCCTATAACTGTATAACTGAGTCTTCTCACATTAGTCTTCATTAT
This sequence comes from Colistium nudipinnis, assembly GCA_016785305.1. Taxonomy (NCBI): domain Eukaryota; kingdom Metazoa; phylum Chordata; class Actinopteri; order Pleuronectiformes; family Rhombosoleidae; genus Colistium; species Colistium nudipinnis. Next base: position 226,765 of record JAFBJU010000733.1, on the reverse strand, counting down.
GTGTTTTGCAGAATAAGTCCACTGTCAGATGACCCTCTAATCAACAGCCTAATGTCGCTGGCTGGGAAATGGTAACCACTTAGAAATGTATTCACTACTGGAATTCTCATTAAAAGTGGCGCTGTGGAGGAATTACCCATTTTCCAAGTACCAGTGACCTTAATTACTTAAATAAATAGGAGGGTAAACTGAGAATTTAGCACTACTTAAGATTTTCTTCATAGTTTGGTTCTGAAAAGGAAAATTCAGTCCAAACCCTAATCCTAAACCTGGGAGCAGAAACCCAATACTATTGCCATCTGCGAGTGAATCAAACAGTGTGGAGTTCAATCTGTAGCCATAAGAAATCCTTCACACTCCAACCGCCCGCAGTGGGCTTCCGACTTGAGGTCCAGTGCTCACCGTGACAGCGTTGATGTCGGACACGTGGCCGGTGAAGGATTGCCTGCACATGCCATCACGGATGTCCCACAGCTTGGAGGTGGCATCGCAGGCTCCTGACACGAAGGTCTTGTAATCGGGGCTGAGAGACAAACTCATCACATCTCCTGTGTGGCCAGTGAAGGCGGTCGCCTGCTGGCCGGTCTCTATATCCCACAAAGCGCTGCAAGAAAGCAAGTTTTTTTTTTTTAATGATATTCAATTAGTAATAAAAGTGTTCCCCGAGTTAACCCGACAAACACAGGAGAGGTGTGTGCCACAGCTGCTTTCATGTTAACTGCCACATCGCAGTATTAACGCAATCTAATAATACTGTTGCATATTAGCATAATAGCTGCGATTTGGAGCTACTCCCACATACTAGATAAATAGGAGCCTCTTCATTTTATTGTGCAGCGTGGAAACAAGAAGAGACCAAATATTTTCTAGCCCGCGAACAGCCGTGTTATTTGGGCCGCAGCTGACTCACCAGGTGGTGTCTCCAGAGCTGGTCAGTATCTGGTTGTCATCCAGGAAACGACAGCAGGACAAGTAACCTGCCGATGACCAGAGGGAATCCAGGAGCAAGCAAAATTATATTCAAATATGAATAAACAAATGGTCCGAGCGTTACGGTTCTGTTAAGCCTCCCATTGTTTTCCTTATATTCTTCGGGCTCGCTCTGCGCTTACCTGTGTGTCCAGGTAGCTCTCGGGTAACGCGCACATTGCCTTCGCGGGTCTTCAGGCTGTATATAGAGCAGATATTGTCCAGGCCTCCGCAGGCCACATAGTTCCCAGAGGGGGCATAGGCGCACGTCATCACCCAAGATGAGCGCAGTGGGATGGCATGCATCTGAGGACAAGGGGAGTTTGAGTCGTCCGGTTAAGTTCACTTAATGGATTTCAATTCCAAACGCTGCGTGGTACTTTCTTTGTCGTTAGCTGATCATATTCATATTCATATATTCTGCCATTTCCTCTGAACTGCACGGTTCAACCAAACGTTAACAAGCACAGAAGCTCAAATCAAACAGTAGCAGCACCCTTTTGAGATCAGAAAACCAACGTTTGACTTCTGCATGTCCCACGCTCATCTCATCTAATTTCATGCCGCAAAACTGTACATTTTGCATATTCTGCTGTCAAGTGTCCGCTTCCTCACCTTATTGGTTGTGTAGCTGTCCCAGATGATGAGCTTTCCATCTTGCGAAGCACTCACAAGTAACCTGGAAACATTTTGACAACATTAGGTCGGTTCATCCACTGAAAAATCCACATCATCTAAGGAACATGCACCTGGATCATTCTGAGCAATGAGAGCCAGCCATCTTAAAAACTACTGTACCAGACTGCCTGATTGGCTATGACGTGCTCTGTCTAAAAGCATTCAGCACCTCAGTGAGCATCCTCGGTGAGCTCCCTTCTTCTCTAACCCAGTGCTCATTTCCCTCCCCCACCCGTGTCCCCGTTTTCCATCTCCAGTTGGAAGTCTGCCTACCAGGGAAGCCACTTTTAATGTACTGCCCTATGTAATATTCATGACACTGGTTATGTAAAAGACAATGTTGTCAGGTGGGAGCTGGAAGCCCGAGGAGTTGCGAAAGCACTAGTATCGAGTTGAGGCGGGACAGACGGGGGAGAAAAGAAAGAGGAAAAGACAAAGTAAGAACGGGGAGGAGAGAGTGAGTGTGTACAGATGCAGAAACACCTGGAACCCTTCTCTTCTGTCCTAACTGTGTTTCTGCCGTCCAGAGACAGGAAGTGGTTCGATAGTGCTATGCCACAGTCAAGAGGAGAGCCATGGAGCTCAAATGTCAGTGGCTGTATACACAATAAACACTGGTGTCCTGCAGGGTCACCCAGAGTGTGCAAGGAACACACACTTTCACGCATCCACAACAACGCACATTTAACAGTGCTCTGCTATGGCAAACGTCTAGTCTATGCGAGTAATGCTGGTGTTTAGCTTTGTAATAAAGCATAAGTCAGGATTTAACAAAGAGTTTAGTATTTACTCATTTCTTTAGTTCTTAAGAAAAGCCACAAATGTGTAATGGCAGAAACATCTTCTTAAAAAAAAAAATGGTCTTCTTCAAATCCGGATTTTCCAAAAAGATTAGTGCGCTGCATGCATACTAAGGGGAAAATGCATCTGTGACTCCCACGTCTTAGTGCTCAGAATTGCAGCAAACAGTTAAAAAGGCAGTTTGTAGGTATGAATTTTAGGGCAACACAAAGCCTTCCACAGATGCCGTCCAATCCGGACACAGGGCAGTTTGGGCATGTCCGTTTAAAGTAGATCTTACAAACTGCGTCTTTAACAGAATATTTAACAAGATGAAGTGCCCGTCTGTCTGTGCGCCGGGCAAACAACCCTACTGTGCTCATAGTGAGGGCATAAAATAGTGCTCGCACTTAGACAGATGTACAGTAGTGGTGGAGGTGGCAATAGTGACAGTCATTTATGGGTGGGATTAGTCATATTAGTAGAATAGCAGTAGTAGCAGTGGTACTGGTAGTAGTATATAGCCCCACACCTGGGACTGCCGTCACTGCCCCAGTGCATTGCATTGAGAAACAGATGGACAGAGAAAAAGATCACAGTGACACAGACATCTTAAACACAGAGAAAGAAAACTTTCAGCATCAATGATCAACCTACGTCATAAATCGTTGACAGGCATGTTGTGCCGGTATTAGAATCGGGGACGTAGATAAAGCTCCTACCAAACGGGCGTTTTCACTGTTCAATTCCTGCACGGCCCTGAAAATGTGTCCATGTTTGGCTGGGTAAAAAACCTGCAGACTGTCAGCCGTCCATTGGCACTTTATTGCATATCCCTGGCATTCATCTTAACTGTTTTCGTTGGGCTAGTAACAGCCGTCACGGTGGCCAGTGGTGCCAGAAATGAACAATGGATCAGGGGGGAAGTGACCTTCACTGATGGTCCAATTCTCAAAACATTAGAAAAGAAATGGGGCAAATTAATGCTGATTATTATTAGCATCCCGTTGTTTCTCTAATCTCTTGTGTGTGTTCGTGTGACTATTGTCCCCTGGAGACCACTGAACTACAGAGATTAAGAAAAGTCTCTTTTGAATGGACAATGGATATGTAAACTACAGCAGCAAAAAACACTTCACAACAACACAGAGACAAATAGCAACACTTTAACAGCTACTGCTCTAAAAAACAAAAAAGAGAAAAATCGGTTGACATAATAAAAGACTCGGAGTGTAAAACTGCGGCAGTCATTTCTCTAAAGCCTCCCAACATTTCCCATTAATAAGAGAACAAGAAACACAGATCCATGATAAATGAGAGTACAACTCTTTTGTACTGCTTCTAAAATTACACCAACATAGAAAAAACAACACATAACTCAAATATGAAAGTCATTTCTGAGTTTGTGGAATAATAACACTACCTGGAGTCGCTTCCCCAGTGCATTGCATAGATCTTGGCCAGGTGGCCCCTGAGAGTGCGTCGCGTCCGCATCTGTATCCGGCCCACTGAGTCCAGACCAGCTGTGATCTGCCAAAACACAGGAAGACTCATCAGCAGCGACACTCAAAGCCTATGCGCTGGACACCAGCTGAGCAAAACAGGCAACCGTCACTTGGCAATACAAAAAAAAATAGTGGTTGTCATTACTGCTATGTAATATCTGTGAAATATCAGTATGGCTATAACTTAGTTTGACCCTTAAACACCCCATTGGAAGTATTTTGCCTTGTGAATTTAAGAAAAGAAAAAAGTGGATGTTGACATGCAAACTTGACCAGACGCCCAGAGACCACACTTTCTCTTATTATTTGGTGATTTAGTGATGCCAGTGATGTGAGTGACAAGAGTAAGTCTCTTACCTGTGACAGAGTGGAGTCGCTGCAGGCTTTCCTGGCATCCTGCAACCAAACAAAAAACCCTCAATGACAACGCTGATCAAAAAAATAAGAGATAGCAGCTTTTTCCACGTGCTTAGCACATAGACGTAAAAGATGAAAGAAAAATACAAACGAAAAAAAACATATAGACAATAAGGTTATTTTAAAATAACATTTCTGATCCCATGTTTTCGTTATCGACATGGGACCGCGTGTCTCAGTGATCACAGAATAATCAGTCAGGAGCAGCTGACATTCATAGATCAATTGCTCAAATCCAATTTCTGCACGAGAATGGAAGTGACCGCGTGACAAGTCATATGCCAAGTGCGACGCGGTCTCATCAGAAACTTTAAGACATAAAATGTTGCCATACCCGGATCTGATTGCGTAGTTGCTCGGCTTCCTGCCGCAACTGTTCCAGCTCACTCATTGTCCCTCTGTGGTGTGTTCAGGTCACACTCTGCTCCAAAAACTGACTGGCCTGGGAAACGCACGTGCCTACACACACACGCACTCACTCACACACACCCACACGCTTACACGCTTCACCAGATGACACCTGCAAGACAGAGAGACAGAAATACTATGAGTTCAACGGGCGCACAGGGAATGAAGGATGGAAGCACTTCCATCAGACAAACATGGGTATCCTGTTTGGGTCCAGACCGTAGAGGAGGGTGCTGCAAAGCGTGGGGCAGGGTGGGACTGGGTGGAAGCTGGAGGGGGGCCCGGCTCTTCAAACACCCCCAGTCTGGTTCAAAAGGCCATCTGAGCCGAGCTCTGACCTTTCCTGACTCAATCGGCCTTTTGTGATGTTGCATTGCGCTGTTTTGCGCAACCCAGCCCATAGAGCCCTGAACGTGTGTGTGTGTGTATATGTATGTCTTGTATTGCCAGAAGCTCTGAATGGTATTAGACAATATGGGCAAGACAACAGATGTTAATGTTTTTTTATCTGTGAGCACATTATATCATGGGTTTGTGTGTGTGTGTGTGTATGCGTGCGTGCGTGCGTGCGTGCGTGTACTTGCAATTTTCTGTTACCTTTACCTTGGGGAGGAGAAATGTGGGTCACAGAGCACTTAAACACTCCACAGAAATGCCTGCTCCCACCCCCACTTTCCAGGCTGTTTTACAGTGTGCTGTCCAGAAGTCTTATCCTCCAAGATTAAATTTTCATCTCCATATTCTATAATTTAAGAAATTAGGCCGAGTTCAGCCCTTCCCCTCCACGGGAAATCATGTAAATGTAAAGAGAACGATGCTTGTGCTTTATATGGGGGGAAAAAAAAATTCAGAGGTTTTAAAACCACTGGAGCCCAGTTACTTCTTCACCACATAAGAAACCCCATCATTTTACCAATAGAAAATAAGTTAACAACACTCACTACGTTTATGCCGCCAATATTGCCTTTCAGAATAGTGCAAATGTACCTGTGTGGGAAGAAGTTACCCTGGTTTAAGTCATTGTGCCTATGCTCCTCTGACAAAGAGAAGATGCATGCAAATGGTCATTGTGGACTCTTGGTCTTTGACACAAAAAAAAAACGTATCAGGGACGGTGAGAGCTGCAAAGCTATCGATTGCCCAGGAGTGACATCACTCTCTCCTCCAGATGACGCAACTCCCCTGAAGAGAGGCTCTCAGCGTCAGCGCGCCTGTGACGCGGTGCTGCTCTATTACTGCCATGGATCCATTACACGGTACGCCCCTGAAATCTGCCACGTCACACAGTGCGCGGTGCGGACTACCCAAACACCTGATATGCCCTTCTGCACTCGGCCGAATATTTTCGATCAATGTTTTCAGCCTCAGGCGTGTTTTGCGATATGCACCGGAGCACACAGCAGGGATGACGTGGAAAATAATGCAGGTGTGTTGCAGGAGGGGGATGTAAAAACAGGACTGCATTTGCGGCTTTTCCCCATCATCAAATTCTCGGGCAAGCAGCGACACAGCTTTTCTGAGTGTCAGTCAATGTGAAACCAAAACAGGACAAAAACCGCTGTCGCAATCAACCAAAGCCAAAAGAAACTGTAAATACAGATAAATGACCCCGACAGGCGGACTAGACAGAGTTGACCTTTAACAATGTACACTCCTTAACCTCAGTGCCTCTGTGTGTACGCGAGTGTGTCTTTCCTCCAGCTGTGTGGCTTGAGTCATGCTGCCGGTGAAGCCAGCGCAGGGCCAGAGCATGGCACGCGATCGGGAGTGACAAAGGCCGAGCTGTTTGCGGGAGCTGCCCATTGTTTAGTATGTGGATGCCCGCTACAGTAGATAGAGCTGCTTGGCACGGGCCTATGAGACCGGCCACAGGAAGCTACTACTTACACTAACCAATCAACCAACCATTTAACACGTTGGACCTGGTGCTCACTGCTGCAGGCAACATAATTCCCATACATCCCTCAAACAGATGCAATGATTAATCATAAATGAAAAAAAGCCCCCCCAATTCTGCATATGCAAGTTCTTAATCGTTCGCAATTTAGTTTTTGTGTTCTCAAAACAAGATTTTAACACATTAGCTTAGGCTCTGAAAAATAGCGTTTGACATCTTATATCGATTCTGTGAGCCAATTTTCCTCGGCATGCATGCATCTTGTGTGTGCACACATCTGGTTTAGCTGCGAGTATCACACTGGCTGTGACCAGTGAGATCAGGGAGACCTCCTGCTCCTTCTAGGTCACATGCAGAGGAAAGTAAGTCACATCTGCCTCAGTCCCTAATCATAATACTAGTCAACAAAGCAGCGGGACTCGCAGGCAGTGCAGCTGCACCCAGGGCCACAGGGGCCCAACAACATGAAATGATCAGGAAGTTAAGGAATTAACACTATGAAATGCCAGGTTCGAGCGAATTCTTGTAACGCGGCCAACTGTGAATGTTTAATACCAATGGTGTGTGTGTGTGTGGGGGGGGGCAAGATGCTACGTACATTCTGGACAGGTTGCCATTCTATCCCAGGGCCAACATACAAAACTTAACCATTTATGTTCACATTTACATCGATGGACCAAATTAAAAACACCAATTAACGACACAACCTTTTGTTTTTCGAATGTGCAGTACCAGGGAAAATCCCATGCAGACACTGACATGACATGACATGAAATCTTTCTGCCACACTATTATTATTTGTATAGATTATAATATTTGTCCTATCAAATCACAATCCACGCCTTTTGAATTTTACCTAAAACTTTGATTTCACTAAACAACATAGAATGCAGATGCACTTTCAATTGATTACTGCTCCCCTCTAATACAATTCAATGACTTGGTTAAGAGCAACTTTTAAACATGTCCTAAAATGTAAAATATAAATATAGAAATTTGACGTGTGCCAGATGAGCAGAATTGGAATCATGATTGATTGAACCTGATCCTCCAGTGCCAATTTCAGAGGCCATAAGAGTATGTCAAACAGACCTGGGGGAAAAAAATCAGTTGAGAACTCACTACAGTCTTTTTGATGAGTCAAAGTATAAACTGGATGCAGAAGGGCTGAACCACCAGGTGTAAACTTGTTGAGGTAACCAACTGACTATTCCAAACATCCAGAGAATGGAGGACATGCCTGGTGTGATTCCAGTAAGTGAATGGCTACCTATTGTGCTTATGTTCAGCTAATATATATATATATATATGACAACAGAAAATTAGAAACTTAAATTACGAAATTATTGCGACCCTAAACTGAAAGGGAATCAGGTGACAACTTCATGACCTACTTTAATCACAGGTTTCACTCCACCTACACTGGACACTTGCAGAATTACACACACTGCAGTCACAGAATGTTTCATCATAGCTAAAATAACCTATAAGTTGGGTAATGACAACATACATAAAAAGGTTGGGCAGGCAGATGTAGTAAAGTGCAACTGCTGGGAGATATACCATAGATAAAATCTGTATAATGCAATTAAAAATATTTTCCAGAACTCAAGACCTACACTATTGTGTTATCTTGGCAAATATTGTATTTAACTCCTTTATATAAGTGGAGTTAAGCAAAATTGTAAATATGAATAAACGGCTGATAATTAATCTTTTTGATTGCATTGAATATTCCGCTATTCTGCTTTTGTATGGTAATACATGGGCAATGAACAAATCAAAAATAAAGTTTGCTTAACCAAACCTCGGGTAATTAGTTTACAGTGGGAAAGAAAGCAACAAATCCTGTCTTTTGATGGGCCTCAGATATATGGCACAAAAATGATTGAGCATATAATCAATTGTCAAAATGTTGGCGTGTTACATTCCAATTGACCAATTAACTTACAGATCGTCGCAGCCTTGCCCACTACATTTATATATAATATATAATATATATATATATATATAATATAATATATTTTATTAATTAACCACCACATCAACCACCCTTTCACTTAATCTGCACCAAAAAAAACACACACACACACACACATCAGCTCTAAATAACATGGAGATTATGGACTTAGTGATCAATGATGAACATAAATTGCAACTTCATACTGTATATTTAGTACCATGATCGACCTATAGTCTTGGCTTATTTGCTTTTTGCTACAAAAAAAGAGACAAGGAAACAATCAGCTACGTCGCGGGGAGGCACAGTCACTCCCAGTTCAACTAATATCTCGCGGAAAAAAACATAAATCTGTATCGATCGATGTCAGAGTTTAGGGACAACAATTTCTGGTACGAGCAAAAAAATGACACGAACCTTCACGCCACCAGTTGCCGCTCGGCTGAGGGCGGACTGTTATGTATATTTTATGGAGAAGAGAGAGAGGAGGGAGGGGGGCAGCAACACAGGGTTTCGGGCAACTAGAAAAGAGAAAACTGATGTATGTAACGTGAAGGGATGAATGTGTGTGTGTGTGTGTAGCAGTGAATGGTTTAACCCCTGGGGTTCCGCCTGAGAGTCATTTGACAGCAGCCGGTGAAAGGCAGCCCTTGGTTTTCAGCAGATTTGCTTCAGGGGAGGGGGGGCAGCACTGAGGGGAATAGCAGGCTGTGAACAGTTATGTCAAGAGCAACACCGCTGCTATCAGCTCCAGCAATAACAATAAATATACGTATCTTTTTAGACGGCGGACATTTCTGCATCTCTGCTTTGTCGTTAACCACAAATTAATTCACCGCGAGAGACGCGTGGAAAAACGACCTTATAGTCACGTACGCATATAAATATATATGAAGGAAAAAGACCAACACGTCCTCACCTGAAACGGGCTCGTTGGGCTCTGTGCGTCCTTCCAGTCCGAGTGCCAGCGATTCCGTTTTTTGTTTTTTTTGTTCACACGACAACCATGGTCCCAGCTGTGAGACACAATCCCAAACGCGGCCGTGTTGATTTTATGACGGTTTAATCGGTTTTGTGGGTCAGAAACGAGCGCAGCTCGCGTCGGATTAGACTACGACAATTTTCACCAACCAAGCTAATCACCACACCCATGAAAGTGGGAACATGGCAACAGCCTACGCCGAGGGGTGCGGGGTGGCGGGTAGATGGTCCCTTTAAATGTTCTAACCTATACGCTCGACCAAAAAAAAAACTCATATCTAAAGCCTTTATGTATTTACGTGAGTGCGCCAGGGTATTTAATAATAACATGATCATATTTTGGGATGAATGTCTGATGTTGGTTGGCGCACCACGGGCAGAATGGTATCGTCTGTCAGCCCCCTCAACAAAAAGGAACCGAATGGGAAACAGGAAACTAATGTTAGAGCTGAGCAGCCTGTAGCCGAGGCAGTGATTCAAATAATAATAATAATAAAAAAAATCCACTCTGTCTGTGAAATCTACTATGAGGTAAAAAAATTAAAATAAAAAAAATCCACTGTTTAATTAGATCAGATGCCAATACATGGAATAAAGCAGAGCATTAAAGCTAGAGCTCAGGAAAGTGCAGCGGGCAGTATACAATCTGCTCTGTGTGTGTCATTTATTTCCAATTATGACCTTACTTGGTGACTTTATGGCCACGCCTGGCTTCATTTGAAGTGTGATATGGGTATATTAACCGACAGCTGTACACATAAGCAATAAGAGGTTGTAGTGCAGGGAGATACTGTTTACTACCCGATATTGTTAACACCCTATTTGTTACATTTTAAGATTCAATGAATTCATTGAAGAACACCTCACACTTGATAAACCAGAATACAGCCAATGTGGCATTCCAATTAAATCATTACTTGATGTTGTTTATTTGATCAGTTACTAATTCATCCAGTTTTCTAATACCAATAATGACGGTTCTTCGCCACCTATGAGCTTCATTGTTAAGTTAGAAAACAGCCTAAAATTGCCGTTCCTCAACGAAACAATGTCCAGAAGTATTAGAGGACCAGTATTAAAGAAATTAAGTATGTTTGGGGTTAAGACTGTTGGTGACAAATTTAACAATGCTCTTCTCGTCATTTCTCATGACAGGTAAATTGATAAAATAACCAATAGATTGATAAAGAATGGAAATACCAGTTGCAGGCATAACATGTTTATGATTAATATTACTTTACTATGCCAGTATTCATTGCAGATTTTCTCTAGGTTACTGCACTAAGGTAAAAATACGTCTCTTAAAGAGGATGCATTAATAACTGCATCAAAAGCACCTAAAACCCAAACTAAAAGGATCGAAAGGTTTGGGTTGTGCCGGGAGACAGCTGTGCCAAGTCTCACCACAGCACAGCACGGCTGGCTCATTGAAAAGGATCTCTCCATTAGGACAGGATGAATTTTTAATGGGAGCAATGAAAGGGAGCAGTGGGATAGGCGTTTCCATATCTCTGCAAGAGCCAAAATCAATGGAGGAAAGATGAAAGTTGCCCAGCCCTTAGTTTCCTTTCGGCGTGGCAGGGGGTCAGATTAAGTCTAATTGAATTCATTCACACAGCAGCAGTTTAGGTGTGTCAGACCAATTTCCCCCTAAACACATTATGAGGATTAGGATTAACATGGTAGAGACATATGTTGTGAATGGTTTCTCATTAGATCATTCTTGCTGTTGTTTTTGTCTTGAATGACAGATAGTGTAGCCTGGTAATGGAATGCTACATTTTTTTTTAAAGAATAAGGGTAAATCATCAATACAGTATTTGTAATTCATGGACAGTCTATTTTTCCAAATGAAAAATAATTTTGCCACTTGGAATGTATCAACACAAGTAACTGGGATGATTATAATCATAGACTACACTGTTGAAAAAGGAAAGTTGCATGATACATGCCACGTCACCACAACCCTGCTCTCTGTAACATATACACTTTACTTTCGGTAACATTATTGTTAGATGACCTGAATATTGGCCTGAATGATACTCAGATAACAGGGTTTTGCTATAGCTTGTTTTGAATATTATCATTCTCTGTGTTTTAGTAGTCATTTAATGTTTAAGCCTTTTGTGGACCAGAGATTGGTTGTAGAGGGAAAAAGAACCACGCAAACCTATGCCTCCTCTATGTTGCGCTCTGGTCTGTGGGCAATATGACTGAATTCATTAACCATCTGAGAATCAGAGTCATGGTGTCCAAAAGCACATCCTTGGCCAATCAGGTCCCTTAGCCCATTGCTTGGCAACCAAAAGGGAGGGAGGGCGGGAGCAAATTGACAGTGTAAAAATAGAACATCAATAGCCTGGTGTCTGAAAAAAAAAAAGAAAGAGATACATGTTGCTGAGGCTATAAATAGATCCTAGGAGCCTTGAACAGGTATCGTATACAGTACCGCAACGGTATTGTTGCCTTCGAAAGAGACATTTTTGCATTCATGCAAATACAGCATGAAAGTAGCAGAGCTCCATGTACAGCAGCAGTCATGCAGCTGAATGGGATCATTTGAATGTGAGGAAATGAGATGCCCTATGCCTATGTTACAGTAAAGACCATCCCAAAACTAACAATACAACACATACTACAAATATGTATGGTGGCAAACAAATGATCTGCCTGATGTTTCGGATGAATGCAAAATTACTTCTGGACTTTGCTGGAAAAGACAAGTTTGCATGTCAGAGGAAAAAGGTTTAATGGCCTACATGGATGACATAATTTTATTTAGATACCATTTGGAGGGATTTCCATGAGCTATGTGTTGCACCTCCTCTGTACACAATATCTCATTCCTACAATACCTTGTTGTTAGAACACATGTTCTTTATGTAACAAAATAATTTGAATGGAAATGGCCCAAAATAGACATTGTCTTGTCCAATTCAGTTTCACCGGACTGCTCAAAAATAAGCCCAATACGTGGGTGATCAAATCAAGTGGAGATAATGGTACAACAATCTGAAGCAGCTTCTCGATGCCTATTTTCACCCGCACATTCTCAATTTTGCCCACCTGTGGCGATGTGCCCTGACGACCTGTGTGTAATGCTTCCACTGAATCAAAGGCAATTAAAAGGTGTTGCAACAGTAGAACCTTAAAAGGCTTTATCAGGGCCGTCTTATCCACCAGACATCTCCCGGAGAGGCTGGCCGTTGCCAGGGTAACCCTCACAAATGGCAACTGACGTCAAGAAGGTAGGAGAAATACCAGGGAGAGCCAGAGCTGCTATGCATAATGGATTATTGAAAAAAGGGCCCTCTTGAAAAGTGCAAAGTGACTTAAAATATGCGTGCCTCGCTGGGCTCGCTACCACTTCTCTCTCTCTCTGTCTCTGTCTCTGCGTGTGACGAGGAAAATAGATGCTGACAGTCCCAGGGTTTTTTACTTGCCGACTGGCACCACTTGGGCTTGGCTGGCATAACTGAAATAATTCATATTGAGTGAACCAATTCAGACGAACTATCTCTTCACAAGATGCATTACGTTTTTCCCCTCCCAAATGAATCCGAAAACTCTGCATCCTTTTTATGCAGCTTATAAATAGTCTTTTTTTTTTTGTCCCAATGTTGGCTGCTTTTGTATCAGGGTGTGAACGCATTGCAGATACAGCATTCTGCTACATGCCCAGAAAGTAAATAATTTCTCATCTGTGCTAAAATTAGAATGTGCCGCTACCTACACAGCATCTTACCCAATCAGCTATGACCATCCCCTACTGATCCGGCATTGGTCACGTAACAAGGATCCACATGCATATGCTGTAGCCCTCGGACACGATCACTTCAGGTCATGTTTAACTCCTAACCACCAATGGTTTACTCCGTCCCTGTGTCAGCTTCTTGTCTAATCTCGGAGCTATTGTTGGCCCATGAGAGACGGTCACAGCGGCAGCTCGCTGAAGAGCCCTCATCATTTCTGTGATAATGCCTCTCATGTTGTGGTGGAGTCACACTATTGACAAGCAGGACACCAAGTGTGGAGTCAGGTTTGCTGATGACAAAGGCCAAGTACTGTTTGCTACCGATATTAATACACTGTGTCTTCCTTGGGGTGGAGGTGGAACATATGCATGAAATGACTATTGCTAGCTAGATCATAGTCCACTACTTAATATGAACATACAACTGAACAACATACATTTTCAACTAAAGCAAATTAATGTATTGCTGAAGACGATCGACAAAAACTGTCTTTAGCTCACCAGCACATTAACAAACAACACACAAAAATAGAGATTATAGGAAAATGATGATAAAATTGATATTAAAAAAAAAAAAAAAAATGTTTTGTGTGACTTTGTCGCTGAAATGCATATGGACAATTCACAGTGGAAAAATACATCTATGGATATACAGTATGGTGAGGGCGGTATCAAATATTCAAAGTGAGTAGACTTTGTAATTAAAGCTTTTTATTTTTTAAGGAAAACATCAAGCTAGTCTCTGTCAAAACATCATTGTTACAAGCTGCTCTCAATCAAAGCACCTGTAACATTTCGAAGTGCCGTAAGTAGAGACAATTAAAGCCAGCACGAATAAGCACCAAGCATAAGTTCTGTTTCAGGATAAACACATTTGCAGAGAGAAGAAGTGAGAGCATTACAGTCCAGGGGAATCCCAGACACTTCTGTAAATCGGAGGTTCAAAAAGCAACACAAATCATGAACTAACACGCTTTGAGTTGTGAATCGCACAAGTCATGAATGGGGGGGGGGGAATAAAGGAAGTGAGGAACAGCCCAGATGTGCTAATATTACCCCTCACAAATGATTCCCGTCTTAGCTGCAATACTGCGATACCAGATGATCATTATTTTATTAAGAAAAAGAAATAAGAGATCAGGGGCTACCTCCTCGTATAGCCTGAAACTCAAGCACAGCACACCCATCTCCGTGTCATCTCAAGTTCAAGTGGAGATTTCCGAGCAGGAAACACAATTCTTCTTTTGCATTTAAAATACGAATATTGCTAACAGGGCTCCGGGCGCTCACGGGGCTCTCTACACAAATCATTTTGTGTCATTTTAGATTTACCCTGGTAGCAGAGCTCTTGCTGAGCACCGCCGAGGCATGAATCTCGATCTAGAGGACGCCAAACAATGTGCACACTACTTCGCACCGACAAAACTCAACATTTAGACAAACAATATTTTTGTAACGCTTCTACCTTGTCCCAGCGCAGACGAGAAGCAGAGGAAGTGGGCGTTTTCTGCATACGTCCCAAATGGCATGGATTATGAGTCGTACGGAGCGCTCTGGTTTCAGTTCTTCCTTTCAGCTGTGAGTGTAGATGCTGCAGCAAATGATGAGGCAGAGCTGGAGTATGAGGCAGAGAGCCGCTGAGTGGGAGGGTGAGCATGTGGGGGCATGGAGGATGGGAGATGGAGTAGTAGTTCTATTAAAGAGACAGCGTTTCATTCTTCAGCCACCCAGTTAAAGACATTTGCAGAAAAAGGTCACCGAAATGATCCGTCAAGTGACATTTAGCATGCCATCATCATTGTTTTCTTTCTTCTTTCTAATAGAACAATGTTTACAGTGCATCTCTGTTAGCCTGATTAAAAAAAAAAAAAACTTCATGCCATCATGGCTGATCCAAGTTCGAGACACAACATGTTGTTATTCTTGTTGTAACTATGACATTGCGGCAAAGAAAACAAAGATCAATTCCACATTTGATTAGAAGCTTTTATTAACCGTTGTTAGTCTATACGGCACAGTAAATGACTCTTAGAGAGTGCTTGAGATGCACAGTACAGTATTAATACATTTGCTTCTAAAGCTGCAGAATATCGGTAAATATTCATACCGCGGTAGAAAGGCAAACAGCCAGTGGTTCACAGCAAACTTTAATTAACCTGCATTTATTGTTTATGAAATAGAAACCTTGATGGGATTTTTTGCCCAAGCAGTCTGTATCTTGCAGTCTCAAGAGTTTTTTTGCACATTTACCACTTTTTGTCAAAACCAATCACAGCGGCACCTTTACATATTGCCCTATTTGATTTCTACAGATTACGTTCAGTTGTTCTTCAACAATAGAGGGAAGATTTTATTTCTACTGCATTAATTATCTGGTACAGTCACCTAGCGCTCAATCCAACTTTCTAAGTGCTTGAAAAAAAGTGCACATTATGAAACAGTATTTGACCTTCAACACTTCAACTTCAAATTCTGGATGAATATCAAAAACTATAACGAGACAACTAGATTTGATATATGTCTAAGGAGATGAAAGTATATATTGCTTTTCCAAATTAAGCTGACCTTTTCCAAATGCATTTGTTAGGCAACACTGACCCATACATTATCTTAGTGTTGATTTTATGGCACCAATGCCTAAACAATCTCTCACTCTGCTCTTCACTCAAATTTGATTCCCTGAGCCAAAGGTAGATCCTTGCTGTAGTTTATTGTGCATGTTGAACGCCTCATGTACTGCTTCCACGAGTCACTGCCGGACTCTCTTCCACCTCCTGTGTGTTTCTCCCCACCAAAGGCTCCTCCAATCTCGGCACCGCTTGTAGGAATGTTGACATTCACAATGCCGCAGTCGGATCCTTTGGGCCCCAGCCAGCGGAAAACACGACCCATATCTTTGGTGAAGATGCTGCTGGACAGACCCTGCTTGACCTCATTGTTCCAGGCAAACGCCTCCTCTTCGGTCTTGAACTTCAGGACGTAGAGGATGGGGACAAATGTTTCCGTCTGGACGATGGGGGCGTCGTGAGCCAGTCCTGTGATAATGGTGGGCTCCACGTAGTTTCCGGGGCGGTCCATCACCTTTCCACCACAGACCAGGGTGCCACCCTGCTGCTTGGCCTGCTCAATGGCTGCCAGGTACTGATCGACGGCTTGTTTGGTGTGCAGAGGCCCGTACATGGTGCTGGGATCCCACGGGTCTCCGATTCTGACTTGTTTGTAGGCCTTGGTGATCCTGTCAACTACCGTGTCGTGAATGCTCTCGTGCAGAATGAGCCTCCTGGTTGTGGTGCAGCGTTGGCCGGCCGTTCCCACAGATGCAAAGACAGCAGACGGCACGACAAGGCTTAGGTCGGCGTCTTCGAACACGATGATAGCATTGTTGCCGCCGAGCTCCAACAGGTTGCGACCGAACCTTTCCTGCACCGTCATGGCCACCATCTTGCCAACGTGGGTGCTGCCAGTGAAGGACACCAAATCCACTCGCTCATCCTTTGACATGGCTGTACCAATGTCGGCGCCTCCGCAGGTCATGGAGCAGATTGCCCCGGGCAGATTGTTCTGCTCCAGTACCTCAGCCACGATCTTGGAGACTGCCACACTCGTGAGAGGTGTGGTCGGGGCGCCTTTCCAAAGGCAGACGTTGCCACAGGTCAGGGCGATGGCATTGTTCCAGCCATACACAGCCACGGGGAAGTTAAAGGCCGTGATGATGCCGACAAGGCCAACTGGGTTCCACTGTTCGATCAAAGCATGGCCCGGTCTTTCTGAGGGCAAGATGGGCCCGCCGATCATTCTGGACAGACCAACAGCATAATCACAGACATCAATGTATTCCTGAACCTCACCCACGCCCTCAACATAGATCTTGCCCATTTCTAGAGACACAAGGCTCCCTAGGACCTTGATCTTCTTTCTTAAAGCGTCACCAATCTGCCTCACTATCTCCCCCCTTTTTGGTGCTGGAATATCTGCCCAAACTTTCCAAGCCTCCTTCGTCTTCTGGACGGTTTCTTCATACTCCGCCAAAGTAGCTTGGGTGACTCTGGCAATCGGCTCATTGTTGGCAGGGCAGTAAGATGTGATGACCTCCCCGCTCCCTCCCCAGCTCCCGTTGTAAACACCGGGGTTGTCCTCAGAAAGGCCCAGCTCTTTCAGCCAGGCGTACTTGGGCTGGTTGATGAGGAGACCCGACATGGCTGCCGTCTGCTGGCAATGCACAGTTGCAAATTTATTTCTCAAGAGGAGGCTGCTGTGCCGGGCAACAGTCAGAGTGAGGCAGCGCTGCATGGGTGCTGGAAGCAAACAAAGTTAAAAATTAATTTTCAAGTGAATAGTAAAAAAAATTAGACAATCATATACATGGCGAATAATTTCAGTATCACTTCTGGTTAAAATAAACATTTAATGTAAGTTTAAATAAAGATAAGATAAACCTTTACTGTCCCACAGTGGGGAAATTTGCGAACTTTAACGTTGTGCCAGCTGGCTAGCAGTGGAATGCAGAGTACACTGCACATGTTCCACATGACTACAGACAGTCAACAGGTGTTTTCCAAAGATAGCTAGTTTAAAAAAAGGTTACAATAACAACTTATTTTCTATGAACAGATACATCCAATGGACAAAATTATGATTCAAGCTGAAATAATTCATTGAATACACAAGACTACCCTGCAACTATTTTGATATAGATTTCACTGTTTGTTGTTTTTCTCAGCCAAAAGATTAACTGAATAATTTTCCTCCACTGTGTTTGTTTGGTGTGTATTTTGTTTTCAGTAATAAAAAACGAATTATCATCAGGGTTTTAGACTGGTGGTCGCAGTCAAGGTCACCTTGGTCTCAGAGAAATGACCGTTTAACAGACCAATGGTGAAAATAAAGGGTTATCTTAAACTAATCAATAATGAGAATAATTATAAATCGTTTTTTGCAACCGTAATTGTGTCAGGTTGCAATAAACGTAATTATGATACATGAAATGGAACACCATCAATGTGTGCCAAAAATGCAAATGATGGTTTGGAGTAATGACTCGTCTATGACTACAGATGGTAGAGTCAAGGCCGTAAAAACAACAAGCAATAAGACTGCATCACATTAACTGCATATCAATATTAAGCCAGGTGCAAAGGTAGTAAGCATTTCTACTTTCAAAATCACTCACTTACAGCATCACCCCAAAACACGGTCAAAGTCATAGAGAGATATCATGACAATGAGCTCTGCAACAGAGGATCGACAGGAATTTTAAATATTAGGCTAGAAAGATGCCATATCCACCGTGTGCGCTTACGCAGCTAATACTAAATTGGGTTTGCACGAGTCTGTACTTATTAATTGTATAAAGGTGGAACACACAACACAAAGTCGATGATGGCTATGCAGTTTGGATTTTGCACTTGTTCATTCCCACGTGCTGTGACTTTACATACGTGCAACAACTTCGTAGCATGCAGTGACACGGTGGCCGAGTTCACAATCTGAACGACCGTCACTCAAGGTCCCAGCGTTTACTCCAGGTACAATTAACGTGCTGTTAAAAATGATAAACCCACACTACCTGTACTACGTCTTTTAAGAAGTTTAAAGAGACTTTCAGCCTCTTGTGAGCAGTTTTTAACTCACGTTGATATCAGGTGCACAGAGGCCACGTCCGTTCTTAGCCAGGAAGAACTCGATGTGAACCAAGTGGAAATACTTCCGGTGTGCTGCGCTCTGATTGGACGGCGGTGGCGCCTGCTACGTTAGATTGATCGATGCTAACGGAGCCCTTTGTTGTGATCTACCGTACAGCCACCGTGTTTCTGCTCTAATCACTGATACTGAATAAGCGGCTGTTGTGATCATTAAAGGATGAGTGGCGGAGTGTATGGAGGCGGTGAGTGAGATCTACTGATCGAAATTAAACGATACGGTTGTCCACGTTGTACCGCTCCGTAGCTTTAGCATGCTACTTTAGCAAGCTAGCGACACTAAGCAGTGCTAACGTGTAGTTCCGCGGTAAAACACTTAAAGGTACATTCATGTTGACATTTTTCAACGATAGAATTGAGCAACACACCAACTATTTCTAATCGTAGAGTAGGAGTTGGCGTTTTTATGTTCTTGCAACAACATGTCAACCAACCTCCGTGCTGCTAGCTAACTAGCTAGTAAATGAATGAAAGTGGGTTTGCCGAGCTCCTGAACGCATCCCCTTGTTTATATAACCTTAGTGTTAAATATAGATTTCTTAGAACTGGAAGGAAATTGTGGCCATACTTTCACGTGTGCAAGAGATGCTTTATTTACTTTTGACTGCTTCTTAATGAAGCTGATAAGTGGATACTGTGTTTAAATGTGTTCCCTTCATGCAGTGAAGTACAGTTGTGCACACCAGTTACAAAATAGCATTTTTAAATACCCTATCATTGTAACCTACATCTGACAAATCCAACTGAGGAACATGTCCAGGGAACCATTTAAAGTTGAAGAGAGCAATGTGCATTTCTAGTAAACATTTAGGTAAAATGTCACTGCTTAGGTTACCAGGAAAGATATATATATTTATATTCACAATTTACCACGTTAAGTGATTAGTGCGTCCTTGAAACTCAGTGAATCAATTTGATATGATTTTTTAATAGTTCTGCACTGGTCTGTTATGGCTAATATATGTGTTATAATAGGTGCATGAGCACTGATTCATGCAGACATCATTGCATACCCAGATATAAGCATTGTGCAAATGGATGCCAAACATACATTTTATATCATATTCACAGAACTTCTCTCCTTTCTCTAGATGAGGTGGGAGCTTTGGTGTTTGACATCGGCTCTTATTCTGTAAGAGCTGGCTATGCAGGCGAAGACTGTCCCAAGGTAAGTGGATCGTTCAAATGACCTGATTAACCATGTGTCTTTTCTTCCTCTGTGCATCCTCTTCTTCTCTCTGGTGGTACGCCAATGTCAGGAAATTAGGGCTACCACCCTGGAGGCAGATGGCATACATTGAGTTCAGATCATTCTGGATCTTCCTTCATTTAAATGGGGTGCTGTGAATGTATCTGTGTTTTGGATCGAAATCTTGATTGTGTAAACATCATTTTAATGAGTTTAGTGTCAGAGAGGGATACTCATCTGTCCCCAGCACACTGTTGTTAGCCCACATTATACCATTCCTATTCAAATAATAGATTATGATCATTATCCCATACAGCCCCGGTTATAATAATCATTTCAACAATGTGTCTTTATGTATTATTTTAGATTTTATATGACAGTAACCAATCAAACCATGTTGTATCACAGATTGACCCCGCCCCCTGTTCTTGATGATAAATTGTTAAACACAAAACCACATTGTTGGATGATGGAATCAGGTAATTTTTAGTATTACCAAACAGTTGCATCCTTTGTTATCCGAGGTCGAAAGAGAATTGCTTCACATTTCAGCAGTGTTTCACAAAAAATTCGTAATTTGGAACTTGGATGATCTGATGATTGGTTGGGGCCTATTTATACTCTTATGTCACCGTGATGAAGCTGGTTTTGGTAAAACAGGGTGTGTAAGAATGTTTCTTGACCGGAATCATGTTTTTTTTTTGTTTTTTTTGGCGTGGCTCAGGCGGACTTCCCCACCGTGATAGGTGTGACTCTTGACCGAGAGGATGGCAGCACGCCAATGGAGACGGATGGTGACAAGGCCAAGCAGAGTGGTACCACCTATTACATTGATACCAACCAGCTGAGGGTCCCCAGAGAGAACATGGAGGTCATGTCTCCGCTCAAGAATGGCATGAGTGAGTGTTGTTTTCTTTCCTGCAGTGTCCAAAGTTGTGGTCAAACCTCAGTGGCCAGAAACATCACGTACAGGAAGAATGAATAAATAATCAGAAAAAATCGTTAGTTGCGGCCCTTGGACCGTTATTGTAATGCAATAATTGCTTCAGCAATGAGCGAAAAACTGAAGTCTGAATTCTCTGCACATTACCAGCGACACATGTGACATTTCGCAGTAGTGTTTGATTCGTCACCTCAGAAGTATCTGCGACAGCAGACGTGCGACAAGCACTCCGGTGCACTGACCTAGCTCACGATGCTCATCAGAATCTGGTCCAATGGAGTTTGGCCGTGAGGCTATTTAGAGACGAGTGTGACACCAATCTTAATTGCAGCAGAACAGCACCGCAGGACCCCAGGCTCCCTTAGAGTGCTGACCTGGAACACTGGTGCCCGATGCTCAAATTATGATCTAAAAAAGCTCACCATCGCTCTAATTTCTCCGCCATCTGACCCAGCAGTGATGATGAGAGGTGCACGTTTTTTGTGACGCCTGGGTTTTTTTCATTTTTAGCAGGACTATGTACCTTCAAATAAATCCAAGATATAGGCAATCTCAAATCTTTTCAGTATAATGGACAGTATAATCTTTCCAAGAAAATAGAGATACTGTATATTGATAATTTCATCGTATCTCTGCGAATTTATTTTTTGAGCCTAAATACCAAATATTTACCGGTTCCACCATTTGACTGTGGCAAATGTCAAATGGAATGTCTTTGGGTTATGGGTTGTTGGCTCTCATATTAAATGATCCATTTGAATATATATTTGCACTGACCATTGAGTTGTGGAGAAAGTTAATGAGTGTTCTGACATGTTTTAGACATTATGATTAACTAATAATCAGGTGAAGCGATTGGACATAGGCTGTGACATGAAGCCTATGTCACAGCCCTAGAATAATAACTTATGTATGTTTCCAGCAGTAGCTGCTCGCCAGTTCCCACAATAAGCTGTGGAATCTGAAAAACTATTTTGATTATCTCATGTTTTCCCCCCCTGTTAAAGCCAAAAGTAGCAAATCAAGGTGTACTTTACAGACGTGTTTTCTCTTGCTCTGTTTACAGTTGAGGACTGGGACAGTTTCCAGGCTATTTTGGATCACACCTACAAGATGCACTTCAAGTCTGAACCAAGTCTGCATCCAGTGCTCATGTCGGAAGCATCAGTGAGTATGCTTTAGTTCAGCTTTGGTTAAACTGTTGCAGGTGATCTCAGCAATTATTTTTAGATTACGGTGAGAGAGCCCACCAGCCTCTGAGCTCGGTAAAGAGTTTGTCTCTTCTGAAAAAAATATATATATTCATTTGTGTGGCACTGACAGTGATATTAAGTCAGTGGGTTAACCTCTTTTTTTCTGTCCGCAGTGGAACACACGAGCGAAACGAGAGAAACTTACAGAGTTGATGTTTGAGCATTACAACATTCCCGCCTTCTTCCTCTGCAAATCGGCGGTACTCTCTGCGTATCCTTCACTCTTTGGCTTCCCGCAGACAATTGTGACGTGGCACATTTATTCATTCTTTTTACTCTGTAATATGGGTACAATGTCTCCCATGACGGGTCTGTTCGAGTAACACTGTATCCGTTGCATGTTGAACTGCGTGGCGTTCTCCTTTACTCTGCGTATCCAAGCTTTGCAAATGGGCGGTCCACAGGCTTGGTCCTGGACAGCGGAGCCACACATACCACAGCCATTCCAGTGCATGATGGCTACGTCCTGCAGCAAGGTAAAACATCAACATGTATCGTTAATGATTCAAGAAGTTGGTCATCTACTTGGATTTAAATCACTGACATATAAACCAAGGGCGGGGGGGGGACAAGGATTAATTGTGCTGCATCCTATGCCAATACAGGTCACACTCCTTTGTAATTTATGCTGCCATCTATTGGTTAGATCAGGTATCAGTCTCTGTCAGTTTGTGATGCAAATGTTTCGATATTACCTGTGTCTGTTTGCATTTGGAATTGTTGTTGGGCAAGAGGTGAAGAATAAGGTAACTGCAGGATATCTAATAATCCCACACTATATTTGTGAAATGCTGTAGAACAGTGTAATGCCTTTGTGATACAAACCTGTCTCATAGATGTAAGACGTAAACCCGGCAGAGATCGACTGTGTTCCTTTAAGTCTGAGTCATGTATTATTCACTCTGTTTTGACAGGTATCGTCAAGTCACCCCTGGCCGGAGACTTCATGAGCATGCAGTGCAGGGAGCTGTTCCAAGAATTGAGTGTGGAAATAGTCCCTCCTTATATGATTGCAACAAAGGTGAGATTTGTGCGAGGATTTGAGTGTATACGAGTGGATGAATATTTCATTTTAGCAAGACCACTGGATAGCTGGCGGAATACATTCAGATAAACACAAAAAATACAATGTATGTGAAGTATCTACAGTCTGCATTGGGCAGAAGGAGCGGTTTCGGCCACAGCTTTTATTAATTTTTTCTGTCGTTACAGGATTCCGTGCGAGAGGGATCCCCAGCCAGCTGGAAGAAAAAGGAGAAATTACCTCAAGTCACTCGCTCGTGGCACAACTACATGTGTAACGTAAGCACCTCCACTCAGCTACGACTACACTCGGCATCCGCAACTCACAAGTGTCGAGCGTGCTTTGATAAATGAGTCCCAACTGATTTCATTTTCATGTGCTGTTTGCAGTGTGTGATCCAGGACTTCCAGCAAGCTGTGCTGCAGGTGTCAGACTCTCCATATGACGAACAGTAAGAGTTATTTGCAACTGAATATGTCTGCATTGATCTTTGATATTGTTCAGCCCCTGTGACTGTGGTACCTTCACTTAAACTTTAAACTTAAATGGAGGTTTGCATACTAAAAAGCCAATAATCTTACCGCCTCAAAATGTTAGTTTAACCATTTAATAACTCACGGGTAACTCATTTTCACAGAGTGGCTGCACAGATGCCCACAGTGCACTATGAGCTGCCCAACGGCTACAACTGTGACTTCGGAGCTGAGAGACTGAAGATCCCGGAGGGTTTGTTTGACCCCTCGAACGCCAAGGTGGGTGTTGACAAAAAGGTTCCAAATGTGTGGCGGCTTAAGAATCAGTTGTTTGAGAATTGTAATCGAGCGTTTCCATTTGTTCCGATCTCGTCAGGGCCTGTCTGGAAACACCATGTTAGGAGTTGGCCACGTGGTGACGACCAGCGTGGGAATGTGCGACATTGACATCCGGCCGGTGAATATCAATATGTTTTTTCGGGGGCTTTGAGGAAAGGATCTGTTTTAGGTACTATACGATGATGGATTTCTAGTGATTGAACATGAAAAAGTATATTGCCCTTTATATGTAAACAACTTTGTGGCTCTACTAATTTTGTCAGTTTGATGAGGTCAGAATATCGGATTGATTCAGAGCCAGAAAACAGTGGTTCTGTGTGTTGCGCCTAATGTTTGCCGTTCGTTTTTTCCACGCTGCTTTAAAGAGAATCTTTGACTTGCTGTGTTCCAGGGTTTGTATGGCAGCGTGGTTGTGACCGGAGGAAACACGCTCATTCAAGGCTTCACCGACCGACTGAACAGAGAACTCTCCCAGAAAACTCCCCCGGTGAGTGAATACCATTACACCTCTCTATGTTCTGTTAAATGTTATTACAAATTCTAAAATACTGCCCCGTTTTTTTTTTCACCCTGCTGTTGTGCAGGAATTTATTTTACGTACAACTTTTCATGTGGTCTGATGTTGAAACGCGGCACAGAGTTGAACATGTTTGTTTGTGCTTTTCCAGAGCATGAGGCTGAAGCTGATCGCCAACAACACAACAGTGGAGCGCCGGTTCAGTGCCTGGATAGGAGGCTCCATCCTGGCGTCGCTCGTAAGGACACAACGCAGTATTAAAAGAATAACTCGCCATTCATTCAAACAAATGTTCTTTCCTCTTATTGATGGTTGTGGTTGAAAGAAAACCCGTCTCTCACATACTGAAGGGAGATTTATAACAAGAGGTCCAAAGCATGTAATTTGGATCTTAGACCACAAACGAATGATTTCCGCAATATGAGCAAAATTGATCTGCACAGGAACATTCATTGGCAAATATTTAAAGGGAGCTTTTCAGTTAGAACCTTTTTCTGATTCTTTTATAAATGCATTTGGTCAAGTTTGTTTTGTGCCTTGATGAAAGCGGCGGCCAAATTTGGGTAACTCTCACACGTGTACTTTTCTCAAACGAGCTTCATCATTAGGCAGTCATACTACAGACCAGTTATTCTTCTGCCTGTTATCTTTTTATCTATTGCGATAAAGTATTCTTCTCACTGAAACAATTTTTCTCACGCCACCAGGGAACGTTCCAGCAAATGTGGATCTCCAAACAAGAGTACGAGGAGGGAGGAAAGCAGTGCGTGGACAGGAAGTGCCCTTGACCCACCTCAATCACTGTCTTTGCCGTAAGCTTAGCATCATCAATCCATCGCCATTGACCCCAGACTCAGGAACACCTATGGAGATCACTCGTTTTGTATCGTTTCTTTTTAATACTGTGTTCATCCAAACGCCTGTCTGGGATTTATTGCGGAAATCAAACAAACATCCATCATGCGAACTGTGTCACTATGAAGATTTTTTACTTGTTTTTTTTTTATGTCATAACAGTCAGTTTGTTGCCTTAACATTAGATTGTCGCTGTTTTGCTGAAACCTTGCACATTCAAAACATCTGTCTTATATTCGCATAGACTGAGGATTACACAAAACTTGTCGTGCAAGGTTTCTGCAAAAGGAACACAAAGTCAATGTGTTTTAAGGTGTGTATCTGGAGGAAAAACCTTAGTTTGGGGTGAACATAGCTTTTGTTGATACGCCTTTCTAATTCTGTGTAGCAAGTAAACGTGTTACAAAGGCAAAGGGCAGTCAGTTCGTGCCCGTGCTTCATGATGTGAATCAAGTCAAATAAATCTGTATTTAATTTTCACGATTGCTTGACATTGGCCACACATTTCTTTGAAAATAAACTCCTTTTTTGTTAAATGATTTCTTACAGTTTTTTTTTTATTTTTCACCAGCACCATTATGATTATTTATTTGTACAGTAGCAAGGTGTGTGCTCGACATCGCTTTTATTTTAAATATTCAATATCACGTAATGCACCAAGGCCCTAACTAAAAACATGTAAGGAGAAAAACAGGCTCGGCCTTGGGTGCTTTACAATAACTTGTATTGATACAATGTCCAATTTATTTCGGGGTGATGCATCATAATGTATCTAGTTGGATCAAAAACAATGCCATACTCTCCACAGACAACGGCTTTGGAAAACATCTGTGGTCTGGACATGTGTGGGTCCCAGATGTCAAATATTATCGGCGCCAGAACTTTCACGGTGAGGGAACTTTCATATGAGGAAACCTCTCCTTAAGTTTGGCCTGCCTGTCCCTCTTCAAGTTTGCTTCCCTGTTCTTACCCCGAAGGAACTTCTCCAAGCGCAGTCTGAAAGAAAATGGTATGAATGGAAACACGGTTACATTCTCCACACCAAACCTTTTTTTTTTTTTTTTATGCAATCCATTGCATTAGACTGCATCTTACCTCATGTGTGGTCGGACAAACAAAGGCGTGTAGAACCTCTTTCGCTTGTATCTTTTATTCATGTACCAAGGAATTGCATACTCCTTGAATCGATACCTGAGGGCGAAGGAAAAAAAAAAAAAGTTTATTGATGTCACTACCCGCATTTTTTTCTTCTCCAAAGTCTGACCCATCAAGTGACACAGCATTGAGATTTTAATTAAAAGGGCTACCCAAGAAGAAATGTAAAATCGTCTATATGTGACATGATGTATATGGATGGTCAGCCGTCACCAGTAGATGTGTCCGAAGATGTTCTTCCTCCAGGCTCCTGGTCGGCCTTTTTCCTGTCCCGTCTGCAGCAGACGTAGAGACGTCTCTCTCTCAATCACCACCGTCTCCAACCGGATCATGGACCTCTCAACCTGCAGTGAGTT
Organism: Colistium nudipinnis; assembly: GCA_016785305.1. NCBI lineage: Eukaryota > Metazoa > Chordata > Actinopteri > Pleuronectiformes > Rhombosoleidae > Colistium > Colistium nudipinnis. The sequence continues at coordinate 199,613 of JAFBJU010000733.1, read as the reverse complement.
ATTTATTTACACCAAGAACACACGTTGCTGCGAATAAAAACCCTGCATCTGTCACGGACCGGGTCAAATGGATCCGTTAAATGTCAAGTCACTATTTCTACAGCAATGGTGGACATGTCCGTCACAAACCTTCCTTAACCTCTCTGGACTCGGCATCTGGACCCTCTGCCTTCTTGCTTCCTGCTCAAGTGTGAGCAGCATGTTCCTTTCTTTCAACAGAACATACCTGGGACAGGAGGAGAGCGTCACACACACACACGGCAGATAAAATCTCCCCACACTCCTTCAAGGCAGCAGCGCGACAATCTGCAGTCCTCACCAGAGTTTGTGTAAATCCTCACTGCCCTTGGCTCTCAGAAGTTTGGCGGTCCACGGTGCACCTGCAAAAAAGGACGACCAAAGCAATGAAAGGCAATGCCATGCATTTAGATGATCAACTATCTATCTACTTAGATCAACTATTAAAAAAAACGTTGAGCTACAGGGGAGTGCTCCAAATGCACTTCACATGTCTCACCTGACTTCACGGTTACCTCTCCCCAGTTCTCGGGGAGGTCGAAGAAGTCGTTCAGCCCCCTTCTGCTGACGCTCGTGTGCAGAGCGCGACACTGACTCACAGAGCTCATCGGACTGCTCCAAGCTGGGGCGAAGGGTGCAGGCTTTTCCCTGGGAGACGCAAAAATAATATTATTCATATTATTCCACACTGGATTTCATTCGACGTGCACTCACTTAGAAATTGCACGGCTAACTCTAAAACTTGGAGGGAAAAAACACACAAGCAAAATCTGTAACTATTTTACATATACATTGGACCCAATTAGACCTCGATTTATGATTTTCTGTTCTCATGATTAAATCTCATGATGTTACTTCGGGAAAAAAAAGCCTCATTGAGAACATTTGTTTAATGTCATTCGACAGTGTGGCCTGTCCCCTTAGCAACATGACACAGGCCTGATCCTCTTCGCTCTGTTACACTATGTTTAAGGTCTGGTTTATATTAAAAGGACTGGGCACTGTTTTGTCAGGAGACACGTTAATGCATCACATTGACACGGGTAGCAGACGAGCCCTGAGAGCCATTAGGAAAATAGGGTGTCACAGAGAGGTCGGCTCCATGCTCCTCTGTTAAAACGCGGCACTCACCTGATGACAGGACTCTGGAGCTTGGTCGCATTGGCCGCGCTGACCGCCGGAGACATCCTGAGGACATTTTGAAACTGTCTGCAAAGAGTCAAAACGCGTCCTGCTGAACAGGACGCCGCCATCTTTACAGGGGATCGTACCACGATACCCATAATGCATTTCTCCCTGTCTTTAAAACATTTTTTTTAAAACATTTTCACGTCATTCATGTACAGCCCGTTTGTTATAGGACGATATTAAAATAAGCGACCGAATGAATACAATCAAACTAGAAAAAATACAATAAACCTGAAGACCCTGAAGTTAGCTTCGGCTTGGGAGATTAAGGGAAATGTAACCTTGTCGAGCCATGCATGATACGAAGCTAAAATCGTGAAGTTTTGATCTGATGAGGTAGTCCCACTGCCCATCTGAATATTTTAATATGCCCCTTCATATTTTTTATGTAATTTTCAGCTGCGGCCAGACAAAAAAAAAATCTAAAATTCAATTTATCCTATTTTCTTTCTGTAGGTGGTCTCCCTTATATCTTTAACAACTTCACTTTTAATGTATAGTATATGTAGGGTAAGTACAAAACTAAAGTCAAATTCCTTGTATGTGTATCATGTATTTGGCCATTTTTGTTTTACATTTTAAAATGCAGTGTATATATTTAGATCTGGTCTCCCTCTTGATTGTCGAATTTGAAGCTTACTTCAGCGCCGGCCTCCTGTGCCCTCACTGAAGATGGCGGCGCCGGCTTCACGCTGTCAGTGAAGACTGAGCGTCCGCCCCGCGTCTCTCCCTCAGTAGCGATGGTGGGCATGAGTGTTCTCAGGTCTGCTGCTGCCTTCGCAGCCAGACTCAGTCCTCTGAAGTCTGGAAACACTGCGGCCAATTTACTCACCCGGACGATCCCAAGAATAGACAAAGGTGAGAGACACATTTTAACGTTTTAAAAGGGAGAAGCTTGAGCGTGAAAGCAGCCGTCTCTCCTGTGACCTTGCTCGTTAGCTTGCTAACACAAGCTGGCTGCTAACGTCTGTCCTGCTAACAACAAAAATACCAGTAAATACAACAATCCTTACATTGGAGTGGTGTTTGTCAAATAACACACACACGCTGTTTATCGCGCTGACATGATTATGTGTTATAATACTATATTATACTGTGCTCATTCCTCATATTTAGACTTGACTCAGAATAAATGTGTTGTAGTTCGAAGCATAGTAACTCAAGGGAATACTTATATTTGTGAATTTAGATTTGAGCATGCACATTATTCACCCTTTTCGTCCCTGTTCTGTAAATATAGGTTATTCTAATACTATAGTGATTTGAATATGAAGCTGTAATAATGATCATAATAACATATTTCCAAAGATTAATCAGAGGGGTGGCCAACAGTGATGTAGGTAAAATATGGTACTGAATGTGTATTTTACAAACACACACACTAGCAGTAATTACAAACACATTGACCACATGACATTATAGAAACAATCAGAGTCCTCCTATTTGTCAACTGTCATGTATCACCATGTCATTGTGGTGTTGTTTTTATTTACAGTGGCAGTCCGCTGGGGTCATGGAAAGAAAATGTTTGTCATCAGGCCCACTGACTTCTATGACAGGAGATTTCTGCGCTTACTGGTGAGCACTGGAACACCACCTTGTGTATTTGTCATCAAATTCACTCTCCCCAAAGGTCATTTAAGTTATATTTTTTTAAGGTGACAGCATTAGCACATATTTATGCATTCCCATTCAATTTTATTTAACTTGTGTGTTACTTATGCAGTTGCACTAAGCTCAGCAATAGAAAATAATGTTACACTTGGATTGTGTACCTTCTGTGTAACTAATGCAAGGGTTAAAGCCAAAGTGGACAATGGTTAGTTGTCTATACACTACTGTGTCTTTGGTATAGAAATTTTATCAAACAAAATGAATTTAAACATAAGCCAGGCAGGAAAAGACACCTCTGGACATTGGACACCACTTGTGCACAACAGTAGTAGACTTTGCAGTATTTCATTCTGTTTTCTCATTTTTGCTCAGCAATACTACTTCCTGCTGACTGGCATTCCTGTGGCTATATTTGTCACATGTGTCAATGTCTTCATTGGTAAGTAAGAATGGTTATTTCTCTTGTTGATTTGTTTTGGATCGGTGAGTGTAATTCGGATTGTGTTTTGAAGGTGAGGCAGAGCTGGTGGACTCACCTGAGGGCTATGAACCTGAGCACTGGGAGTACTACAAGGTTTGTAGCTCGCTTTTTGTCTCTTCATTAACTCTTTTAGAATGTTTTCTGAATCACTGTTGGGTATCCTGATGCAGGACGGACAGACACTGACTCAAGCTGAACATTGCAAAGCCTTTTTTGCAGTGGCAACATCACATGACTGGACTAATACTGAAATCCTTCACTCTACATCCAATGCTTCTACAATTAAAAGTACTTGTATGTGATTGCAGCACCCCATCACCAGGTGGATTGCACAGTACATGCTTGATTCCCCAGTGAAGGACTATGAAAAAATGATGGCAGCAATCCATGTGGAGAAAGAAAAGTCAGACATGAGGTCAGTTATCTTGCAGTATGCATCATCCTGTCACATATGAAACATATATAAATTCAGGATGATTGCAGGCAACAGTAGATGTCACATTTAGTGCTTTTTAACATACAACATGCATGTTTTGTGTATCCATTTGTTAAGAAATTAAAAAATATCAACAACAGTCCTGTTTTTTTTACTGTACAGTGTACAATCAAATTATTTAGTTTACAGTCCAAACAACATGTATCGGTGTGTAGTACTTTTTACAGATTACGTGACCATTACGTGCCAAACATATTTGTGAGATTGAGTATGCTATTAGTATCCTTGAGTTCACACAGCTTCACTGGCTCACTGTTGTGTGTCATTGACAGACTTGCAAAACTGGAGGTGAGTCGACTTATGAGGATCAGAGGAGATGGCCCGTGGCACCATTATTCCACCCTCGACAAGGAGATTATTGACTACAGCCCAAAGTCTTCACCTGACAATTAATCCAGATGTGTTCGTACATCCGGCGAAGCTCACCATTTGTAAATTTTTTTCCCCCCGTCTTGCAGAAATACAGTATCTCTACTTACTCTGATATTTGGTGTTGCGTTGTCTTTCTGAGGTCCGTGCTAAAAATGTGTTAATGTGTCTCTTCATTTATTTTGTTTACAAAGGTTATATATACTTACTGGGCGCAAATGTGAGCCTGCTCCCCAAACCTGACAGAAGAAGATTGAAAACGGGAGCCCGGTTTGATTAGTCTGTATTTCTGCTGAGGCTGCAGATGAAAGGGTCATAATCAACAGCACAAATCCACTTTGAGATGTGGTAAAAAGGGGAGCCAGGCAGCATGAGAGCACAGCTGACAAAACGGCATAAATTATGGGATGAAATCCTGAAAAAAAGAAGCTACAATCAGCTTCAGTTAGACGCATTGACATAATTATGGCATTTTGTTCTCATCTGTACTGTTCCTCTTACATAACAAATAACGTTGTAGAAGTGCCAGGACATTATCAATCCAGATTAAGCACAAGGAACACATTGCTCTCATGTTTACGCCTATTCAAAAGGAACACAATGACAGATCGTTCCTTTATACTGGACACACGTTTGGTTGTGGACACAATGTTATTCTACTTACTATCCACCTGGTGGCAGAGTTGTGCAGACACGAACGTTGGACAAAGGGCCCCAGGATAAACGAGGTAACTATTTATGGTGGTCACTAAAAACACATGCTTGGGAAAATTTGATTTTTCTTTTTACCATTTTAAAAAATGTAATAAGAAACGCTGTTGACATCTAAAATCTGATGTTCAAATTCCCTCCGAGACCTTCTTCCAACCAACAAAGCTGCTGCAGATAAAAATGACGTAATGTACTGATCATTTTATTATTTTATTATTATTTTAGAAAAAAAAAAAACTCTTGATGATCAGGCTGTTGCTCGGTCCTGCGGGAGAGAAAAACTCGCTGTAGTAAGTGCGGGAGGCTTTATCAATCATGCTCGGAGGTGGGCGGGGCCCGCTCACCTCGAACATCCCCGTGGCTCAGGCACGCAAACACAAGCCGATCTCTGCGCACGTCAACGCTTTATTTCCCACACGCACGCACACACAAAAACACACGCACACAACCCAGTGTGTAGCTGAGGCCGAGCCTCCGCCTCCCTCCCGCTCCGTCATTTTATTTTCGTGTTTTCCAGCGTCACATCCTCCCGCGCCGGAGGAATGTAGCGACGGTGCGCGTTAAAAATAGCCGTGCGCGCGGTGACAGCGCAGCCCCTGCGGCCCCGCCGCACTGAGCCGCCGCCGCCTCAGGCACCAACATGGCTGCAGACCTCGGAGAGCTGCTGGTCCCCTACATGCCCACCATCAGGGTCCCCAAGAGCGGGGACAGGGTCTTCAAGAGCGAGTGCGCCTTCTCCTTCGACTCACCCGTAAGTGTAGTCCGTCAAGCTCCCTTCTGGCTCGCACTACACCCGCCCACACACAAACACACACACACACACACACACCGACACGAACGCGTTCCTTCGCAAACCTCACGGACATCTATGCTTTGGTTGGGCTTCACAACACAACACATGTGTATCTGCTGTAATGTGTCCGTGTGTGTGTGTGTGTGTGTGTATGTGGGTGTGTGTGTGTGTCTGCATGGCCACCTTCCCGGTGAACTTGGATGGGAAATAAATAATTAAATGTTGTTTACTTCCCAAGGAGGGAGAGAGGGAGAGACAGGGATGGAGGTGTCTCCCTTTGTTCAGGCCACAATTCGCGTACAGGTCAGCCACATCAATTAACGCAGTGCACGCGCGCACGCACACGCACACACACCTGCTCTGCTAAAATTCCAAAAGCTTGAGCTGAGAAGTTGAGAAGTGGGTTAACGACCGACTTCTGTTGTTTTCCTCATCAATACTTTCACTCTCTCTAAACATAAAAACATGTATATGTTTGTGCTCGTTAGTGGTAGTTGGCTGTAAGTGTGTTTCGTTGCTTCACGTTTTGCTTTCAAGGAAAGCAAAGAATTTTTACATATTTACCCATGTAAAGGGATCAATCGTGTTGTTTGGTTGTCTCTGCTAAACTAGGGTGTGATGTATTCAGCTGTGAACTTGGACAGCTCCCGGTGCTTTATCAGAGAGAGCCTGTCAGAGATGAATGCCAACTATTTGAATATTGCCATGCTCATATTGACTAAAATATAGATAATTTTTCTCAGTGGTGAGTCTGTATTGAGCTTGAGGCTTTTCTTTTACTGTGTCACTGTGATCGAGACACACGAAACAGGTCGCCAAAAACATACAGTACTTTGAATCATTGTTAATCTTAAATGTTTTCTTATGTTTAATCTACAGATTGTATGCACAGCTCAACGGACAGATAGTATTGTTAAACGCTGCCTCACAACGCCGACCAACTTTCTCAACTGAAACCGTTCTTTAAAGGTGACTCAGCTGTCTGGAGTTCATCATGTTGGTCGGACGGCTGGTTTATTTTTACCCTCGCTCTCTTAAAGCTCATATGTCACTCTGGGCCACTTAAAGGTTTATCACCGGGGGTTTATGAGACCTACACTGATTGCAGATAAACGTTTTATTTGAATTTTTTAATGTATTTCTTCTCGGAGAGTTCCACGCATTTAAAGTGCGAGGGGGTGTTATCCTGCATTTCGAAGCGGCTTCAATCTGAGCCAGTGGTCACATGCTGATGTTTTTCTGAATGTGAGTTTGAATATGAGCAAACCTGGTTTTCTATTACAAGCGGAGACTAAATAAATCAGCAAGAGATGTAACTGTAGTGGGCGTCAGACCACAGAGCGTCACCAGCTTTATTCAGAGAAATAAGCACCTTCACGTCCTCTGAGAATTAAAACATGGAGGCACTCTTTAGTGAACTGTGATTTTTTTTCATGCTCTTGATAAAAAAACCTCACTGCAACAGTGCTGGAACAGACCTCTTGGCTGTTTGACCAGATGCACCAAACACTGTTTGATAATTTGAGCATTTTTGTAAATTCCTACTGTAATGACACATTTCACCATGAGCTTCTTTCAATTTAACTCAATCCAGCTCTTTATGAGACTAAAAAAAAAGTGAGTTGAGCTGAGTATTTCTTCAAGCAATACAACCCTGCTTCTGAGCTGTTGATGATGAGGGATCCAAACTGTTTAGCGAGCTGTACATCCTTGTATGCAAATCTTATGTATGCTTTTTTAATTACCTATTATTGTCTATTTGCAGGAGTCTGAGGGAGGCCTCTATGTGTGTATGAACACATTCCTGGGCTTTGGACGAGAACATGTGGAGAGACACTATCGCAAGACGGGACAGAGTGTTTACATGCACCTCAAGCGACATGTTAAAGAGGTGAGTTTCCATTCCGGGCTGTCTGTTTGATCGGGTACTGATTTTCAATGAGACTAAGCAGTAGGAGCAGTGGTGATATAATTGAGAAGTATAATTCTTGATAAATAACCATATTACCGTCCATAACCATATCACATGAATATCACACATAATCACATTGGCCTTAAGCGTGATACACAACCATTCTAACAATAGTGATCAGTAACAGTTTATGGTCCCCTAAGTGATGCAACATGAGTGCATGTCATCTTTACGAGTTTTGATCTAAATGGGGAAAATATTAACTTTGTTTGAACATTTTGATCAGACCTGGCCTTCTGGCAGTGTCTGATTAACACTTGATATGTTTTCAGCTCTGTATCAAACCTCAGCACAGCTTCACACTGCTCTGTATTAATGATCTGTAATCTGTAATTTGGAAAACTTATTTGGCAGATTTGTTTATCGGGTTTTCTGGAGAGAGAGTCTAAGTTTCTGTTAAATATGAACAGTTTTCACATCCAATGAAATTGCTTTTAAGGGAAGCCTTGAGACTTTAGTCACTTCTGGTCACCTGAAACAACAAAAATTGTTATCAGGCCAGAATATTGATATGATATACATATGATATGTATATGTATATTATTATTATAATTGTTTATGTTGATACGTGAATTTTGAGAAAATAACAGGGGCGTCTTACAACATAATGCAATCTACAAGAAAACCACAAATGTCCATGTCATGTTTCTGCTGAGGCTGAACCAGAGAGCTATTGATTTGCGATACACCCAATCTCCGACTTGTATAAACTCAACAGAGTTGAGTTGTGTTTTTCTCACTGGCTCTAATTGCCCCCAGATAAGCTCTGCTTTGTAAAGAGCTGCTATTTCCATGCCTGAATCTGGCCAGAAACAGCTGCTCACATTCTGCAGGCTCCCGTGTCTGCTGTTCCCCCCCCCCATGAGTCCACTTGATCTCTAGTGTGTCAGCATTCTCTGTCTCTCTGTTTGTGTCCTCCTCCCCGCCGAGTGAACAGGAAGCGGTCACCTGGACGTGATCGGGCGGGGCGACTTTGATGTCCTGCCGTCTGTTATTTGGACAAACGACTCATTAACTGGCAAAGGGTTACGCAACATTGATTTGTGCCGGCGTGGCTCGGTTTAGGGGTTGTTTGTTTAATGCTGGGTTTCTCATAAACTGACTTAGACTTGCTGTGGAGATACAGTAAGCGGCAGATGAAGAGGATGATGGACACTGCGGGCTAAGACAGGCCCAAGATATTGCATGGACTGTAAATGGCGTCTGTACAAGTCTACATATCAAACGACATCATTTCAGTATATCATTCTTTAATTCTGCGTCTGACATGGAAGGGGTTTTCCCTCTTGCCTTGTAACCTGACCTGGCAACTGGAACATCCAGCGTCTATTTCTAACAAAATGACAGCCATCTGTAGCGTGTGTCATAGCAAAGCATGAAGGGTTTTTTGTTGTTGCAGCATTAGAAACCTCAAACGTGCTAAACGGGGAGGGATTCACGCTGTTGGTGGTGCAATAAATGTCCCTTCATCCAGGTTAATCCCTCTCCCTCGCTGTCTTTTGAACAGAAAGCCACAGGAGCGGCAGGAGGCGCCATCCCCAGGCGAAGAAACGGGAAAGTGTTTCTAGGTAAGTTGTGAGTGGGGCAGAAAATGTGGCGTGGTGCAAAAAGTCTTCGCACAAAAATGGTTTCGATAGCTGTACGGTTAGGCAGCTTGTTGATTTCGTCCAGTGGTTTCCGGAGCACTTTGGCTTCTCTCCCATCCATTTTTGGGGAGGATATTTTAAACGGAGTTTAAGCTCCTAAAAAGAGGATAAAAGGTTTCATCTTGAACAGTGACATTCCGGTATTCTCACCACAGCCCAACAACAAAATGAACCTTGTTGATAATAGAAAAAGGGCGCAGCTCATTTTTGTGCTCTGAGTTTGTTTGAATATGTCACCAAATGTGTTGTATGGGACCAGAAGCCCTTCTCCCTGCATGCAGAGAGATACAGTGTTATTGCCCCTTGAGCCGGCCTTTCCCCAAAAGCGTCATATATTTCCCATGATGAGTCCTCTGACACTCCTCCTCCTCCTCCTCCTCCTCCTCCTCCTCCTGCGCTCTAAATATAGCCCCAATTATTTGTATATGTGCTTGGTAACGGCTCTAAATCAAAGCCTGGCCTACTCTCCTCCTCCTCCTCCTGCTCCTGCTCCTCCTCCTTGGTTCACAGTGGGGCCGCCTCCTGCCCGTCCATGGCCTCTCAGCTGCCACCGCCTGTCAACCTCCTGTCCAGCTATGACGCTGCTCGGAGAGGAGCAGGTGTCTCTCTCGCTCCTTCTCACCCTCCCTCACCCTCGCTCACTGTTGGAGGGATTCGTCCCACGCGAGCTCCTACGAATGGGCCTTCCCGTTGTTCTTGACGTTTAAAGTTAAATTAGACTTTTGCCGATGGCCTTCGAGTTGAATGCCGCACATCGGGTCCTCCCTCTCTGGCCAAGGCCTGACTTCGTCCGCCTGGTAGAAGTGTGTGAGGCTCTTTCACGTAAGCCCTCCTCTGGGCTTGATGATCGTCTCTGTTGCACATCTCCGTGACGTGACGGTGGTCATCCCCCGCACGCGTCCGCTGACCTAATCGAGCTGCTAGCTGCTCACGTCAGACCCTTTATTACCATGAAATCCGTGCCCACGATAACAATGTCAGGGATAACTTATGATCCTATTTCATGACTTTGGACCGGGATGGAGGACAGACAGCTTCATTTGGAGAGAGAGAGAGAGAGAGAGAGAGTGATGAGCTCTCGGGCTCTCGTTCACTGTTCATCCAGAAATCTACTTTAAAAAAAGTTCAAGTTAAGCTTGATATCATTTTGATAAGAGCTTAAAGGTGTCTGTGATTAATGAATTGGCTGAATGAAATGAAAAAAATTACAATCTGACCCACAGTTGTCTGGATTCATTCGGCTAATTATTCTCATATATATATTTTTACCGAATAATAAAATAAAACTAGTTCATTATATTATTTATGAATTTTAAAAAAATCACTCAATGTACTTTGATAGACTCGGTGACTTATGGCTAAAAGTCACAGTGATGGCAACAAGATGTCAGCGTGGGGTTTAGGATGGTGGGATTGACATTTTTCGTCTTCTGACTGATTTCAAAAACGGCTGATTCGTTGAGAAAGAGAGAGATTTTTTGCTGCCAAATCACTTCTTTCATTCTATTATTCATCCGTGGCTAAATTAACAGATGTCGCAGATTGACAACGTGTCCGGCTAAATAAAGCTGAACATCAACTATATAGCTGAGTCATTCGCATCGTGCGCCGTCATCCTGTCGCCGTCGTTAAAAGAGACATCACTGATGTTTTCTTGTTCGACGACTCATCTGCTTGCACTCTGCTATGCAACCTCACGCTGCTATGGTGTTGACTGGAGGCACCGCTCGAGATTATAAAAACAAGATACGTCACACACGCACGGACAGAACATGAACTCATGAAAAAGAACTTGAGGAGAAACTCCATCGTGGCATAATAATAAGGTACCGTCAGTCACCGGGCATCTGCTTCCTCCCTTTTTAAGATTTAGAGCTGAACCGTGATTTTAACGGGGAGGACTATGAATATGAAGATGAGGCCAAGCTCGTCATTTTTCCAGACCACTTCGAGATCGCCTTACCAAATATTGAGGAGTTGCCCGCACTGGTCAGTGAGTTGGTGCTGTGTGATTCCGTGCATGTCGGGAGTGCAGGGTGCACGCGGGGGTTCCCCCTAACCTTGGACAGTTTGTATTTTAATAAATTATTTCGGTGATGCAACCAAAAGCATTTCATGAAGATTTGCTGAAATGCTATTTAGTAAGGGTTTTATATGTAAAAAAATGTTTAAATCAAAACTCCTGGGGAACCACTACATGCACAGGTGCCTTTATCACTTTTGATTTTAGATTTTTATTATAATTTTTTGCTTGCATGCATGCATGGGAAACAGAAGAAAAACGTCAACCCTGTTTTTTTTCTATTGCTTATGGTCTTTCTTTTTTTTTGGCATGGAAACTGACATTCTATGCATGTTTAGTTTAATTCTGTCGAGGTAGAAGTTGCGTTGTTGCTTATATTCAGTTCGTTTTAGGGGAACACCTTAACGAACACCACAAAGTGTTTTGCATGGTTTATTTTGAGCCGACACTCTCGTTCTCTGCTGCTTCACTTCATGTTTCACAGCTTGATGTTTTGTTGGCGTATGCGTGTCTTGTCAAGGTTGTCTCTTTTTGTGTACAATTAATTTACCTTTGCCCATGTCGTTTTTAAATGTCCTGTTGAAGACAAAAGAGTGAAACACCGTCTACGTGAACACAACACCCACTTCCTCAGGTTGACAGTGTCTCTGCTGTGTTATCTGATGTCCAGGTGACCATCGCTTGTGACGCCGTGCTCAATGCATCATCAGCTTACAAGAAGCAAGAGCCCGAATCCTGGGAGGAGGAGATCCAGGTGTCCAAACATGCCAGGAGCCTCAGACAGCTGGATAATGGTGTCAGGATCCCGCCCAGGTAGGAAAACCATTCAGGAGTCCGACTACATTCATTATATTAGAAAGTTACATGTAGATGAAGCTTCTTCTGCTTAATTGATTGAAAAATGTAATCGATCGAAACATTTAGTCAATCATAAAGATTGGAATACGAACATATCGAGGTCTTTCTTGAGAATGTTTGCATTAAATAGTCAAAATATAAATATGTAGCATTTTTGTCACCCCTGATTGGAAGCAAAAGGCACTTTTAGTTTTTTGTTCATCCAAAAGTTGCGGCTCTTGCGCCGTTTCTGTGTCGTCAGTGGCTGGAAGTGTCAGAAGTGCGAGATGAGGGAAAACCTGTGGCTGAACCTGACCGACGGAGCAGTGCTCTGTGGGAAGTGGTTCTTTGACGGGAGCGGAGGAAACGGCCACGCTCTGGAGCACTACAGAGAGACCAACCACCCCCTGGCTGTCAAACTGGACACCATCACCCCAGATGGAGCAGGTCTGAGACTCGCGACGTGCTCATCTCAGCTGCTGCATGCCAGTTCGTGTTAATGACCAGTATCACGCCAGTTGCACGAAACACAAAAAAACTTTTTTATCAAATCACTTGTAATTTACGACGAAAAGCGAACATTTTAGGGGCTCACAGTCTTTTATTCGATTTACTTTATTTCACAGTTAACAACCTCCTATGTTCCTTTCCTATTGCAGAATCCATTGTCCCATGGTCAACAATAGTGCGTGCACATTTTATGTAACCGTAAATCTGTGTAATATAACATCTGATCAGTGTGAGGGAAAAACTGGAAAGCACTGTGTCAAGTTTGGTTCCTCTTGTTTTTAGATGTCTATTCCTTTGAAGAGGAAGAAGCTGTGTTGGACCCGCACATATCGGACCACTTGTCTCACTTTGGAATCGACATGCTACAGATGCAGAAAAGAGTGAGTCACCTCGGCTGGGCAGAGGAGTGGAGCTGTTTCTTTTTTCAATTTTTCCAACATGATCTTTCCCCAAAACATTTGAAGTCCTGTTTGGGTGGGGGTGGGGGGGGGCTGAGTGCTTGGCTCGTGTTAGTCCTTCTTGCAGCTTTCTTCAGAGCGACACGTAAACAACATCTCACTCGACGCTGCACTTCCATGACAAAAGTGTGCCCTTCACTTCTCCGATGTCTGAAAGCAAGTTGCCCCACAGTCGACGTCTGCCCGCTTCCCAGAAAACCCTGGCATGTGTGTGCTGTAATGCGTGCTGTTATCGTAGGGACTTTTGGTTTTCAAGCTATCTGAAGAAGAAGCAATCATCATCATCGCGGCGGAACACGTTTGAGCTCATTGTGTTTTTTTTCGGGGCCGAAACCGAAGTCTGAACGCCCGGCTCTCCTCTCTCTTCCTCTTCAGACAGAAAACGGGCACCACACAGACAACAACGCGCGGCCGCGAGTCAGTGAGTGGGAGGTGATCCAGGAGTCGGGCATGAAGCTGAAGGCGGTGTTTGGCTGTGGTTACACAGGCATCAAAAACCTGGGCAACAGCTGCTACCTCGGGTCAGTCCTGCAGGTCCTCTTCAGCATCCCCGACTTCCAGAGGATGTGAGTACAGCACTCTGTGGTGGCCATTTGCTCGGACGAATGTCAGCGTTTCTCCAATCGCCCGTGTCATGTATTATGCGTAAATGTATTCGCCTATCATCTTGTGACTATTTAGGAAACGTCATGAAATTGCATGTAAAATGGTTATTTGTCGTCATTTGTCGATATATTTAAATGGCTGACGTTCCAGCATTTCCGAGACATGTATTTCGGCAATAAAAGTAATCCTGGCCTCCCAGGCGTTCTTTGAGTTTCTGCAGTGCACGAAACTGCAAATTAAAAACCGTATCGCACTGAAGCAGCTGGTACGATAACTAAAGGAAGGCGTCTCCGAGCCACCTTGTGCGTTTTCACGCACGTGTGATGGTGGTCCAAGGTGTTTGTGTGTGACGTTCCACGTGCTCCGTCCGAGGTGACGTATGTGTTTTGATCCTCAGGTATGTGGGTAATCTTCAGAGGATATATGACTATTCACCTCTCGACCCCACCCAGGACTTTGCGACGCAAATGTAAGTGGCCTTGCTGTTACACAATGCATTGTTGGAATACACAAACGAGCGAAGGTGCATTCCAGCTGCTTTTGGATGTCTTACACGTTTATCGAAATTTAACAAAAGGATTGAGTCTTGCGTTAAAATCCAAAAATAAATCGAATTATTAATAAAACAACATATCTCGTTGGATAAAAGTATGTTTTTAAAGGAACAAAGCTACTGTACCCTAAAAATGAGTGAAACCTCCTTTGAAAAATGCAACCAATAGGAACCGGGCTACAAACAAAGAGAGATATTTCCCCGACTGTTATGTTTGTGATTTGATTTAAAAAAAAAAAAAAAAAAAGGTCCTTGCAGATATTGCCGATGCCGTCGGTAACCATGGAGACTGAGCTGAGTTTGCCAGATTTGTGAGACTGAAGATTCTGGGGTTAACAAGGTTGCAGCTTGGCCAAACAGGCCCCAGGTGTTTTGTCTGAAGTCTTTCGGGTGTTTCTTTTTTTCTGAGAGAGGAGACACATTTGCACAGCACCTTCAGGGGTGTCTCATCTAAAAATAATAAATAAATCAATCAGTCTATTTTTTGTGATGCTTTTTTTTTTTTTTCTTCTTCTTCTTGCCGCAGGGCTAAACTGGGACACGGACTGCTCTCAGGCCAGTACGCCAAACCGCCCATGAAATCTGAGCTCATTGAACAGGTGATGAAAGAAGAATACAAGGTATTAAACTGGGTATGTCCAGCCCCCACGCAGGGTCCATAACCAACAGAAGCATGTCAATACTGACCTGTAGCAAAATGTGTCTTTTTCAGGTTGCTACCGCAATATAGTTTCATCCTGTCGCTTTGTCATTTTCTAGACTTAAGCATTACAAAAAGTATTTTCATCATGTAATTCCCTCCGTGCTATTTATACACTGGAGCTATTTTTTTTTTCTTGCCTGTCGGAGGAGTCGATGAAAACAGAAGTGGCCGGTGGTGCCACACGTGCAACTGCACAGCGCTCATACAGCTTTCTGTCATTTTCTCAAAAGATCAAGTTATTTCAATTCGTTATTTCTTTGTGTGTTTTTTTTTTTTTTTTTTTACGTGGAAAGGCACACGATAGGAAATCATTGCCCGTTTGACCTCATTTTGTGGCACACAGCTGTCGGTGAACGGCGAGAGGAAAGCCATTAAAGCATAATGGGACCCAGCGCTAGGTCTGTAAGCTCGGGGCTTCTTTAAAACCACACCAGCCACAGTAATTGATAGGACGGTGCTGTGCTCCTGTACTTCCTGCACGTGTGATGGCGGAGTCGGGTCGGGACACATATTGACAGCTGGGAGGATGGAGGGGGGGGAGGGGCGTCTGCTGTGCTCCGTTTGTACTTGGATATTATTACCCAGCACAATGACCTATTCTCATTCATTTCGATTCGCCCCCAATGCATTCATGAGGATACATGTTGTCTTTGCCTATGCGTTGATTTGCACTGATGTGGCGGGATGATGCAGATATCCTTTCGTCAGATGAGGTTCACAGTGAATACAGTGCTCGCTGAATCTTCAGGCAGACCGGTGTGTGGTGATTCACAGTCGGTGTGTGTGTGTGTGTGTGTGTGTGTGTGTGATTGTTCTCCGTTCCAGCACCAGCAGAAGGGCATCTCTCCGAGGATGTTGAAGTCCCTCGTCAGCAGGGGCCATCCAGAGTTTTCCTCCAACAGACAACAGGATGCCCAGGAGTTCCTGCTGCACCTCATCAACCTAGTGGAGGTGAGCGAAGATGGATCTGTTCGCCGCGCACGTTGGCACAGTAGGGCGCTGAGTGGGGATTCGGCATTCTGTTTCACCTCTTAGCTTTACAGGCCTCTCGTTCCGTTTGGTTATTTGTCGCATGAAATGGGTTCACTTTTAAAGATGTTTTATGGACTTCATAATTTAGCATAAGAAAGCCATTTCTTTCTATGGCAATATGAATGAATCGTTGTACTGAACACCGTGTTCACTGAGTTGCATTTACCTGCAAGCTATCAACCGTGACACTAAATGGAATTTGCCGAGTCCTCAAGTTAAATCGGTGCTTGTTATGCTTTTTACTCGTTATTAAACATAACTTATGTGACAACTTATGTGATATCCACTGGAAGGAGCTACTAGCGCACACTACAAACCGCAAGACCCAGTTTTTCCCCACTGTGGAATGATATAATTCTCTCAAAAACGGCTGAGTCACATCTGACCCCTGACACAGATGGGAGGGCAGCCGATTGGGAGGGGGCGGGGGTCTGTTTTCTCCCTGGTCGGTGAGAACACATGGGTTGCTCTGATGCGTCCCTCTCGACCAGGACATATATATATATACTGTATATATAGCCTGGCACTATCTTTTAGGGTTAGGGTTACCAGATAATGCTTTCTGTTGTACCTCAGCTGCAGGACACGTGCCTGACACCTTCCTCCACCCCTGTGTTGAGAAGATAAACAAATCAGAGCTCCCAGATTGGGCCGGCCTCAGTTTGAAAGTCAGTGAAGAAAACGTATAGCACTTATGGTCGAACTCGGTTATCGTCCACTCTACGGCTCTGCAGCTGTCGGCAAACCGGACACTGATTGATTGAATGTGACTAAAACCCTCCACGGTCTGCCAGGCTACATAATTGAGTAAACGTGTAACTTGTGTATTTGTGAAGCTTCTCGGAATAGATGGGCTGACTTAAAAAGTCATAAAACGCTTGTGTTAACTCTGACGCAGTTCTTCATTACACAGTGTAAACTTTGGTGACCTGGTGCTGATAAGCAGCGAGAGGACACAGACACCCGGCGATAGTGATTAATGTGCTCTGAAAACACTCTATTGGAGGGGCACTTCAGCGAGGCAGTTGGTAAAGGCTTATGTCGACAAAAATACCTGAAAAGGAATAAGCGAAAAACAGTACTTCTAGACTATTCTGAGCAGAAGTTTTGATGTTCAAACCTGTTCCGTCACTCCGCCCTCGCATCTTTGTCTCTTCAGAGGAACAGTGCAGGCTCGGAGAACCCCAGTGACGTCTTCCGCTTCCTGGTGGAGGAGCGAATTCAGTGTTGTCAGTCACGTCGGGTGAGGTACACACAGCGGGTGGACTACTGCATCCAGCTGCCAGCCCCCATCGAGGCTGCCACCAATCGAGGTATGCCCTCCCAACACGCACTCTCACACACAAACACGCAAGCACACACACACACTGTGCTGCTGCAGTAGGAAGCCTCAGCTGTGTTCTCCTGTTCTGGTGGTGCCGTTCACTGGGAGAATCAGCATCACCTGACCAGACGGTACACAGTTGGTCCTGAGGTGTCACCCTGGGAGCTGTGTATGGGTTTTTATACTTGTAAATATTTTTACACATTCTTGGCTAGATATACTGCATTATGCGATAACTATAATTTACTTTTTACGTGAGAATGTAAACGTTGCCAATCATTTGTTCTCAAAATGCATACCAAAGATCAGGGAGGGTTATGAATGTGACCACTCCTTTTGCCAATTTTTTTTTTGTTTTAATGCTACCAGAGGAGCTGATGGCATATTCTGCCAAGCAGAAGGAAGCTGAGGAGAACATGAGGGCTCCTCCTGAGCCGGTGCGAGCACGGATCCCCTTCACGGCCTGCCTGCAGGCCTTCACAGAGCCGGAGAACGTTCCAGACTTCTGGAGCTCAGCGCTACAGGCCAAGTCAGCCGGAGTCAAGTAAGCTCTTCTCTGTCCTGAAGTGACTGTTTTACTTCTTGGTGCTTTCTAGCAGCTTCCATTTAAAACTGCTCTATTAATAATAAACTTGAATCCCCACTTTCCACATTTTGTCTCTGCAGAACTTCCCGTTTTTCCACCTTCCCAGAGTATCTGGTGATGCAGATCAAGAAATTCACATTTGGGGTTGACTGGGTGCCAAAGAAACTAGGTGACTGTCACACTACACTGAATAATGGGATTTAAAATGTCTTTCATTGGTCTCCATCACAGTGACTCAGGTGTTTCAAGTGATTGTAGTTTTACTAATGACCAGCAGAGGGAAGCAGCAATCTGTGATCTCCAAGTTTGTAGCAGGTCCATTTTTCAAAGAATGGCTTCACCAGCACATTTTTGGACTCGTGTTTACAAAGCTTGAACACCCGGCGTCCTGTCCAAAACTGAGTATAGTCGTTGACGTGGTAAAATGTGACCGAATAGAGACATCAATGTGCGGTGCTTCTGCTTACATTTCGATTGAGATATGGCAACATAATAGGTAAATTGTGAACAAAAAAAAATATATATATATATATATATATATATATTTTTTTTGATGCCCAGTAGAGGTAGAGAGGTTCATCCACTAAGGATAAGGTTGTTAGTTTGATCCCTGGTTTCCACGTGTTTCAGTGTTCCCGGAAAAGTTACTAAACCCATAGAAGCCCCCATGCGCTGTGTGTATCAGAGAAGTGCTGTAAGAATATGAATGCTTGATTAGACTAGAAAGGTCATTTGTAAATGCAATCCATGTACTTACCCGAATCTTCCACATAGTAGTCCTTTTGTTGATTTATATTTGCGTCTCTCCCTGTCCAGACCTGGCCATAGATGTTCCGGACTTCCTGGATCTGAGCCGACAGCGGGCCACAGGGCTGCAGGCTGGTGAAGAGGAGCTGCCCGACCTCATGCCGCCAATCGTGCTTCCCGAAGACACCAGAGGTATGAGCGCATCTGGTTTGTGCCACGGGGTGGAAATGGTAGCTCTATATTGTGTATGTACGTACGTGCATGTAGTATTCATACAGATTACCGTTGCCCTTTTAATCCAATATTTGATTGTATTGTATATATATGTGCATTCAGGTCTCTTGCTTTCAATTGCAAACAAACCAACATTTGGATCTGCTTTGGAAAAATGTTGGCCTATTCAGTTTGGGCAGTGTTCCATTTTTCTCACTGGCTCCCATGAATCCCCCACTGTGGCCCACAGGGGTATCTGCACTGCATGTGTGGAGGATGCCTGGATAAACATTTTTTACTGGAGGCATTTTTTGGTCCTTCATATAATGTTCTTGTTCTTGCTGTCCCTGAGCACCTGTGCCTTTGTTGTTTTTTTGATTCATTTGTACCCGAGATAGCCAAACATATTTTTGAATCTATTTATACAGGCAAAAAAAACACACCTCTCAATGCATGAGACCGTAGAGGACCGATTTTGCCCAGGTTAAACAGGTAGCTCATTGCTACTTGACCAAACATTGTGTAGTTGCTTTTGGGGGGGGGTGTAGGTTATCTTTGTGACGGCGTTAAATGATCTGTGAAATTGTCTCCAATATGATATTCCGCTCAAAACCAATCAAGTCTGCTCTCCAGGGCATATTGAAAGGAATACCATGAGGAAGCCATGCTCGGCCGATGACTGAAAATGTGTTTTTGTTCACATCCTAATCAGTAATAATGATTTGATGAGGTGCTCTGGTAATGCACTTCCCTGTGCATGTTTTGTGCACTTTTCTAGGAACCTGGCTGTGGCACTGTTGGCTCGGCCATGTTTCCAGTAATCCATGCACATTTGTACTCTTTGTGCGTCTACTGCTCTTCCCATAGGCCAAGACCGCAGCCTCCGTCTTTTTGTTTGTCTTCCTTTGTCCCCGTTCCCTCTGTGATGGTAATTCCTTTTCCCCCCCTCATCCTTCCTCCGCTGTTTGCAAAGTTCGGCTACATCAAGTTATCATCGTGCCCTCTTAATATTTTAGTACGAGTGAGGCACAAAGTGTTCCGTACCGCCTCGAGCACCGAACACGCACGCCAAAAAAAAGGGGGGTCCAAAGAGCAGTAACATCCGCGCGCTTCACATTTCCTCGCAGATTTGGAATATTTATTTTTATTTTTTCCCATTCTGGAGGCTTTACAACATCATTTAGTTTACAGGAAACTCTGAGCACAACAATGTTATGTTTGCCTTAATATTTCACCACCGAACAGCGTGTGCTGTTCCTGCTATTTCAGACCGTCTTCTTCGCGCAGCGTCTTATTCAAACTCTTCAAGGCCTCTCGCACATTGAATCATCCCTGGGCTGGAACTACTCTGCTCGGGCAGCCGTGCTTATTTTTGTATTTTGTATTTTAAATCTGGATTCCAGGAGCAATCTCTATTCCCCCCCCCCCCCCATTGACTTCTCTCAGTGCTTCTGTGGTTTCAACTATGAATGAAAAGAGGTCAGGAAAGATAATGTGCTGTTTTCAGTACATTTGCCGATCTATTTGTTTCACATTTATGCGACGAGTTTTTTCATCTCCAAATCAACCACCGCTCCGTTATCCCTCAGTCGTCATTCATCATTGGGCACCCATCTGTCTTCAAAAGGTTTCATTGCTCCCGACTGATTAAATAGAACCACACAAATGTGTTTTTTCTCGACACGGCTTTACAAACAGTGTAGACATTGATTTATTTTATTTTTTTTTGTCATTCCATTTAGGATAGAACCTCAATACTTAATGATAATGCGATGTATGGCCTCAGAGCACACTGCTGTCTGCGTATCCGTGAAGTCACAATGCTGCCATGTTCGCCTTGTAGAAACGATGATCGACGATGATAAAATAGCTTTGTACGAATAACGCAGGCAGGAAGGTTTTACAGGAGCATGTTTCATGTGAGCGGGACCCCACTGGAGATGGGATTGCAGTGTTGAGTGAACGACCTGACTCTGTCGGTGGTGAAAAGGCCTCCCCGCGAAAGGCATGCCGACAACTTGACATGAGCCTCTCTTGCAGCTGACCTGAGGTGACCCCGTCGGCAAAGGCATATCCCCAATATGACTGACAGGGGTGTCCAGACAGCCCAAAGGCTTAGACACCTACGAGGGCCATGCCAGGGACCCTGGTTGCACGTCTCTTTCTCATCTTGCCCATGTCTGCTTCTAAACTAAAATGGGGAAAAACCTGCTAAACTACCTACTTTGCCAGGCTGCGTCACCAGCTGAGCAAATAAGGCTTCTCACAACCTCAAGGCCTCCAATAAGCCACTTTTAAAAAGCCCGGTTTCGCTACCTCTGGGAATGAGGTAATCATATACTGCAAAAGAGCATCAACAAGAGACGGTGAAAGAACACGAAGAACTGTTCAGTTTCACCTTTTGTGCCAACCTTTCATACACAGTAGTAGTTCAAGTGCTTAGCAACATCAGAAAGAAATGCAATTGAAAATGAAAACCGAATCGGCACACCCAACAGTGTCGTGAGCCTGAGAAAACAACATTTTGTGAATCCGTAAAAAACTAACTGGAATTGTTCTCTGCTCCTCTTTCAGATAACTCAATGGGCTCTTCAGATTGTGAGTAGTTCATTTTCCTTCTTAATAACTCTGTACCACAGTATGTATTTGTGTAAGTCACAGCCCAAATGCATTTTGGGCACCAGGCGGTAGTGACGGATGCGACCGAGCTAAACCTCCGGCCATGTACACCTGAGTCGGTGCCGCGTCTGCAACAAACTCTCCTTTTCCGTGCGTTTCCGCCGGACTCATTTCTCTCCATGATTTCGCATCCGTCAATAAATAATCCTCCCCGGGGCCGAGCCTCAGCTGGTCTTTTTGTCTAATGAGTCCCAAAGAAAGAACCAGTGTAATCCGTTTGGCTGATTGAACTACAGGGCCACTGCGCGTGTTGAATCAGCAACTGTATGTTTTTAGGTATTTGTGCCGGCCTGTGTGTCTTTCAGCCCCAGAAATAGACGAGGTGGCGGTCATGCAGCTGGCAGAGATGGGGTTCCCGTTGGAGGCGTGCAGGAAGGCGGTCTACTACACGGGCAACATGGGCCCCGAGATGGCCTTCAACTGGATCATAGCTCACATGGAAGAGCCCGGTGAGGAGGACATGCCGTTTGCTCAGTTTCAATTGTGTTGTGCTGAAAGCAACAAATGAATCATGAAGCCGTAATAGGCTTTCTTTCTTTCTTTCTTTCTTTTTCACATGTTTTCACCGTGGTTGGGGTTATTAAGAAATGGGCGCCCCTGTAAACCCTTTTTTTTTTTTTTTTTACAAAGCTGCTTTCAAAGTACTGTGGAAATCCAACGGTGTTATGACCTCTTGAAAACGTGTCTGAGTTCATTACCAGGGTCTGGTGACGAAAAGTTGTCGAAAGCAACAGCCATGACCGGGAATAGGGGTGTTTATTGAGAGCTCAAGGGTCAAGAAGGTACATTTAGCAGAAACCAAAAATACAACCTGCCACATATAATCAGAACAACAGCTGCACAAAGGGGAGGGGGCAACGTCTTGCCGCGCCAATCTGCCAAAAAACATTTCTGCAGCACGTGTGCCACCCCCCCCACTTTAAGTTGGGCTCAAAGAACGTCCGTTTGCAAAAGGCTAACGGATTCCGAAATGTTGTTGCACGCGGCGAAAACAGAGAAAAGGGTTAGACACACATCCCGTGATCTCACGGGGGGAAGACGATGTGTTGCAACAATGTGCTGTAACATCAGCAATACCTTGCAGTGAGGAAGGAAAAAAAACAAAAAAACAAAGCAAGCAAAAAGAACAGCGAGATCAACGTGGGTTGTGTATTATATGATTTCCTTTTCATTACCTGGCTACAAGAGTTCTCTGCGAAGCATAAAGCGCTACATTTTTCACCGTCAACTCCTGCGGCGCCACCCTCATCCAAAGAATCCAAGATTTGAGCTCCTCGTGCTCAATTACGGTTGATATCGATTGGGGCAGCCCCGTCGAGTTACGGGAGCAGATTTCTCCGCCGATTTTCCTGCAGCACGACTTTTCCTGTAATCCGTTTCGCATGCAGTCCCGTTGCCTTTTTTCCCACATTTCCTGTATGACTGAAGTGAACCCAGAGTGCCGCATTTAGAAAATCGCCTCCAATCTTTAGTCTTACCACTTTTTCTTTTGTATATTGGTGTGTTAAGGGGTGTCCTTGTTTCTCGTGCGAGGCTCACTTCAATAATAAACATAATGATAATGTCTATATTGTTCTCTTTTTCTCCCATCCCAAGACTTTGCAGAACCTCTCGCTCTGCCCTCCATGATGGATCCTGGTCCCTCCACCAGTGACAGTCCCATGGGGGCCACCCCTCTGGCCAACTCGCCCCCCGAGGAGAGCATCTCCATCCTCATTTCCATGGGCTTCCCCCGCGCTCACAGCATCCAGGCCCTCAAAGCCACGGTCAGTCTAGGTGCCCACCGTGTCCACGTCGTAAACGGCTCTTTTCTCAGTTGCTTGCAACTTGTTTTTCCATTTTTTTGTCCTTTTTCTCATTTTTAATTTTTTTTTGGCTTCTAATAATTTGTCTCTGCCGCTTATCAACCTCAGTTTATGAGTTTCGACATTCGCCGCTGCAGGCATCCAGGGCTTAATATGTATTTTCCAGTGGCTGCGTTGTTTCCGTGGCAGTGAGAACGGTGATTTCTTTTAAATGAACGCAGGGAGAACTGGGCAGCCAGTGTGGGTGGCTGTGGTTGCAGTTTCCTGAAATGAAAATAAATCTTCTGTAGGTGGTGCTTATGCCTTAGTCCTTTTCTCATGAAAAAACAAAAAAAAACAATTAATAGTTATATGGGAGAAGAGAAAGCAAGTCAGACTTGAGCAGCAGAAAAAAACTGAGGACCAAGAACCACCCACACAGTATCCCTGAGGTGTGCAGGGGGGAAAAAAAAAGCAATGGCCGCGTGGCGCCACAACATTCACTCATTGATTCATGATGGAGAGAAAGGAAACGGCTAACAAAAAAATACAAGGTCTCCTGAAAAAACTCTTAAAAAAAGAAAGAAAAATGCACAAAAGAAAGGGAGATTAAGGCAAAGACGGTGGGGTTTTTAAAAGGTGCAAACCGGAGGGTGAGATGAGGAAAACCAAGCTCTGTGTCTCACAAAATGGGCTTGGCTGGCCTACTTGTTTGCTTTCCAAAATGCAACATTTAATAGGTTGTACATGTCGGCGTGATTAAAGATGTTTGCTCTACGTGGTGTTTACAAATAGTCCCCGCAGCGCGCGGATTCCTCTGCTGACGCAGCCTTTCGGGGTTCAGGGACAGTATCGGTCTCTGTGACGCGAGGAGAGCCGCCGGAACCCCCCCCCCCCCCCGAACTCGCCCCAAAAATGTAAATGCAAAACGACAAACGGCATTGAAGAGCATGGATTTGAAGTGTGGAGTAAAAGGAGGTAGTGGCAATTGTGCGGTCCCCTGTGATGAAATGGCCCCTGGCTCTCACGTTTCAGATATTCAAACTTCGTACTCCGCATAAATAACTCGGCAGACACACAGAAATAGACACGCGGCTTCCTCGTTCCATCACCCCTGATGCCACAAAACGGTTTGCCAGTCACGACGTTGTTGTAGGGGGAAGAAAATGAATACTTATTCCCCATGTGGTGTTGGGGGGGGGGGGGTGTTGTGAAGCAGAGAAGGGTCTCAGGGCTGGTTTATTATTAGTCCGAGATCGGGACTAGAAGTAAAAAAAAAAACAAAAAAAACAGCGTACGGCCAAACCGAACCTCCTCTCCCACGTGCTCATCAGACAGACATTCTCCAGGAATCACACCTCTTCTTTGGATTAAAAAGCGAACGTCCTCGGGGAGAGTTTAGCGCAGATGGAGGCCTGCCTCCTCCCGTGATAAGTGATTGCTTATTTTGACTTTTTTTTTTTTTTTTTTGGCCCCCGTGGGTTCGGCTGCAGCTCACTGCTTTTTTTTGGGGCGCAGCAGTCGATGTTCCCAGAGAGCGTTCGAAATGGCAAAAAGTTGAGGTTTTTAACGACGGAACACACGAAGTGGAATTTGAAAATGTGTGTGTGGCGATGGGTAACTGGTTTGTCCGTGGGAATGTCCGGGGAAACTAGAATGCCGTGGGCGTTTGTCTTCCAGAACAATAACCTCGAGCGAGCGCTCGACTGGATCTTCGTCCACCCGGAGGAGGAGGAGAGCGACGCCCTGTCAGACATGGCCGACACCGAGCCCAATGACAACGCTTTCTCCAACGCCAACTCCCACAGCGACTCCACGCTGTCCCCAGACAGAGAAACCTCGGGCCCGCGCGTCAAAGACGGACCGGGACGTGAGTGACGATGCATGTTCGGGTTTCGGCGAGTGGAGTTATTGGTATTATATCACAAGAAATGAACATGAACAGAGTTTTTTTTGTTTTTTTGTTATTATTACCTGCATGTCGTATACTTCCACCGTCCTGTTTACCCTCGGCCTAATTGATAACAGGCCGCGTCCTCTGGTGCTGCTGGGTACTGACCGACTTGGCCAGACCAACTTGTTGACAGTGGCTTAAAAAATGCTTCTCACACAAAAACACGTGCAGGGTAATCATTCATTTTCCTGTTATAATTAATCTCCATGATGACACACTCATGGTGTATCTGCACTGGGTTAAAAGTAATGTTAATAGTTTTTGCAATTCTTATCCCCTTTTTTTTCGGCTGTTTGAGGAAACATTTTCCGAGCTGCCCTTTCCTGAACAGGACCCGGTTTATTATAAATGACCTTTTAACTCCATCCCATAGCTTCTCCTCTACTTCCCAATAAAATCCTGGTATTTTTCTATTAAAATCTGTTTTGAAAACTTAAATACTTACTTAGGTAATGTATGATTATAATTATTACTTCCACTCATAGTATTATTCACTTCATTATTCATTTTCACTTAAATGTTGAGTGTGGTTTCTACTTGCCACCGATGCATAGCTCCAAATTCACCATTTTAACTCTTTTCAATCACAATTTCCATTGGTCATTTTTTTCCTCTCTTTCAGGTTATGAGCTCTTTGCCTTCATCAGCCACATGGGAGCATCGACAATGTCTGGACATTATGTTTGTCACATCAAAAAAGAGGGAAGGTGAGTTTCAGACAGTGCAGTGCAAAGCTGACGACATATTCTCATTCAAAATTGCAGGAGTTTCGTTTTTGGGTTCATAACGGATGTGTTCTTATTCATATCACTCGTAGCAGGGAATTCATTTTATGCAGAATTCAATTATTATCCATAAGCCTTTGCCAAAATGTGTCTGGAAATAAAGGATTCCGAATCGCAGTCGGCATATTGAAACTGAAAGGGGGTGTGAATAGACCCACTCGATCTGTGTTCATAGATGTTCCTCCTCCTGCAGGTGGGTGATCTACAATGACCACAAGGTGTGTTTGTCCGAAAGGCCTCCAAAAGACTTGGGCTACATCTACTTCTACCATCGACTGTCCAGCAGTTAAGCTTGAGATGCCCCCCCCCCCCCCCCCCCCCCCCCCCCCCCCCCCCCCCCCCCCCCCCCCGCGGTCAAAGGACCGGAACAGCCGCAGTGGGAATGATGGAAATAACCTCTCAGACCAGCTGCTCGCCTTACTGTGATGTCATTCAGGAACAACCGGGAAGCCTGGTCCGAAAGGGAACGCAATGTGCTACGCGTGCATCCGTGTTGCGTTACGCTTTCAATGTGTGCTCCCGCGTTCGTGTTGTCTCGACGGTGTCGGTGCAGAGGGACGCGTGCAATTTCCACTTCTGATCTTCTCTGGACACAACAATGTCACATGTCAAATCCCACTGTTCCCCTTTTCGATTGCCTTCGGCCGCTTTGCCGCTATTTTCCAAAGTGGCACGTTTTATAAGTGTATTTTGGAATGGCAGTGCTTCGCTGCCTGCCAGGCCTGAAATGCTCTGAAACTGTGACAAAAACAAAAAAAAAACAAAAAAAACGAAACAAACAGGAAGCAATGGTACTGGTGTTGGCTTTGCCGTTGACTTTCGAAAAGTATAGAATGTGTTCGTCCCTGGGAAATGGCAGGGACATCAAGAATGTTCTTTTTTGTTTTGTTTTGGCACCGAGAGAAATACACCTCCCTACTGTACACATGGTTCCAAATGAAGGGGAGAACTGAGATGGCCTCGAACAGGTGTTACATGTGACATGTTTTACGGACTCAATAATGGCCCATACCGCGCCCCGTTTTACTCGGAGATGGTGTGCATGTTTGTCACCTTTAATGTGGAACTCGCTGCCCTGTGGCTCACCGGCTGAGTTCTCGAGCGAGACGCATGGTCTCCTTCCCGTAAAGCACCGTTCATACTCAAGTTCATGCTCGAAGAATTGGACTTTTCAACCCCCAGATACAAGCCATCGATATCAAATGTCAGTTAAACCTGTTCATCCTCAAAGTGGCCATAACGCTAGGAAGATATTGCATATCATGAATAATATAAGTGAAGTCGCTCCTATTTGTTTTAGATGGTTGTCCAGTCGTCCTCGTTCATCAAAGTGACTTCCAGATCCTCGGACTTGCGTTGAAGGAATTTCGCGTACACGGCAAAGTATTTGCACAGTAGGCTAAAAAGAAACTACTCTCAGTTGCAGCTGGTGCGCTTTGATTCTTTCGTCACCTTTGACCGATTCAGTTGATGACCCAGAAGTTAAAAAAAAATCATGTTTTTTTTTTTTATTATCATAATTTTTTTTATTCATGCGACTGGATAATTGTTTCTACACCTGAAGCAATATGCAATCAACTCTGCTCTTTGAACCTACCGTATGATAAAAGCCGCGCGGCGACTCGCGTCTCCTCTGCATGCGCCTTTGTGCTGAACGGATGCCGCTGGATCCCTCTTGGTGCTCACTGCTCCCACAATGTCCTCTTTCTGACAAATTCCCGGGAAACCACTGAGAGTAGAACTTGCTTTGATAGAGTCGCAATAACCTCCTGCTCGATGATCCGCAGGCTCGGTGCTCTCCTCTTTTATTGAGCATCGGTCTTGTCAGCGAAAGCCTCAATCTGTGTCGTCGTCTCCTACTCATTCACTTTTATGGAACTGCACCGCTTATGATTGTTGCACCTCAAAGAGTTTACTGATTATTTGTAAAAACACAAAGGACCGGTTTATATGTCGCTGATGGGGACGCTCGATCCCAGCTCGTTGACCTTGGCGTGCGATAAAAGGGTTTCTCACTTCAGGTGCATACTCGACAGGGGAGCTGGGCTGAAACGGGACTTTCGGGAGGGTTGTTCTGCTTTTGTCGAAATTTAAGATGGACCATTTTGGACCATGTGGATGGTACTGGCAAGGACTATCTCGTTTGAAGTTGGCGGCTGGAATATGATTGTCCCTAAGAATGTCTTTCAGCAGTCTCTTGCAATGCTTAACAAAAAAAAAATAAGTTTAAAAGTGTCTTCCCTTGTGGGATAACAGACAAAGACAACTTTATGGGAGCATAAAGATAAATATCTTGCTTTCCAAAATCAATCGATATCTCTGCAGTGCTCCCCCTTTAACACTGTGGCTAGACGCCTCTGAGTTTCATTAAATCTCCACCCCCCTCATCTCCATCAGATACTACTTGATAAACTGCTGCAGTGTTCATCCTCTATGCAGCATGATGTCTTTCTATGCAAGTCTTGTGTGTCTGTCATTTTTCCCTATTTATAGAAAGAAAAAAAACGTATTTCTTTTTTCTTTTCTTTTTTTTTTTTACACAGAAACCAAATGCGTCCTCTCCAACACTCAACGTTGTCTTCTTGCTTACTGACGTTCAGCCATACATGTCTCCAGATCTCCTGTGCGATTCATTTTTATTTCTCGGCAACTCTGTTCCCCCCTCTTCGTCCTCGTAGTTTTTGTCTTTTTGTTGCAGCTTTCCCCTCGAGCTCGGTCTCTTCCATTCTTCTTCTCGACGTTGTTATAACGTACCAGTTGAGTTTTGCCACAAAAAGGATTTTTCACTGTCGGCATGTGCACTAGACGTTGACATTTAGTCATTTGGATTATACCATTGTATTTTTGTGAGTTTTTGTTCTCTTTTCTCATTTAACTAAATGTCAAAAAAAAAAAGAAAAGAAGATTCTTCACCTGTTTTTACTCCTTTGCCTTTTTTGAATACAAGTTTGTCCCAGTGCTGTAGTTTTCATTACATAGCTTTCCTGAAGGGATTAATTTAAGTTGACTTTTGTAATGTATGCATTTATCCAAATATGGCCTAGATGTTTGTGAATAGAGTCATGGCAGTACAGTGGCACTGTTTACTCACAATGTTTGGATAAGTTAATAAACTACACTTTGTGGAGACTTGGCCTCTTCTACAATGAACGTGAAACTTCAGATCAGGTGTTTTGGAAAAATAACACACGAGAGAGTAGAATATATAACAACAGTTTATTTTTAAAAGACTACTTTCGTATTGTACGTTTCAAAGGTGCTAATGCTTTCCTTGTGATTATACAGGGATAGTAATATGCATTATAGTAGGTGTTTCCATAAATGAGCTACTGTATATAAAGTATATATTTTCTAACCTCATCAAAATATCATTTTATTCATACGCCTGATGCATCATGATAAATAAACATAACAAACCGCCTCTGTACACAACTTGAATTTAAGGATTGCAGAAAGAAATGTGCACAACATGTACTGATAACCTTCATGAACCCCAACCAATGAAGCCATAGTTAGTATATTAAAGGTTTTATAGAGTTTGCAAGATTATTAAACGCACAGTGTTAATAGCAATAACAGCTGCTCTATAAATATGAAACAAAGTGTTTAAAGCTCATTACATACAAGCAGAGTATCTGCAGTTTTCACATGATTCTTCATAATACAGCTGAGTAAAAGTCAGAAATGTTGTTCAGTTAAGCCTGCTAAAGGTCTGAAATAAGATAATGTAAAATAAATAATAATAATAATAATAATAATAATAATAATAATAATAATAAATAATAATAATAATAATAATAATAATAATAATAATAATAATAATAATAATAATAATAATAATAATAATAATAATAATAATAATAATAATAATAATAATAATAATAATAATAATAATAATAATAATAATAATAATAATAATAATAATAATAATAATAATAATAATAATAATAATAATAATAATAATATAAATAATAATAATAATAATAATAATAATAATAATAATAATAATAATAATAATAATAATAATAATTAATAAAGAAGCCAAATTAAATAATGTAATTATATGATGATGTTGGGAATGATAAAATTGGTAAACATTTTGTCTAACAGCTTTATAGGTTGGGGTTTCTTGCAGCGGATAGCAAGTACTACCGAATATAACTATGATTAGCCAGTTGTATACCACTGTTCAAGCTCAAGTATGTTTGGTAGAAGTGTGTTATGCATTCCACTAATTGCTTTGCTTGTGCCTCACACACTTGCTTGATCTATGCAGGAGAAGGCGTTTTGTTAAGAATATATGCCAAACCTATACGTCAGCTCTTGTCAAGG
Source organism: Colistium nudipinnis (assembly GCA_016785305.1). Lineage (NCBI taxonomy): Eukaryota > Metazoa > Chordata > Actinopteri > Pleuronectiformes > Rhombosoleidae > Colistium > Colistium nudipinnis. The sequence continues at coordinate 169,199 of JAFBJU010000733.1, read as the reverse complement.
TTGAAGATTTGAAAAGTGTATTGTAAAAAATGCTGTCAGGAAACTCCATGATATAGTTCATATTTCTATGTTAAGTGCGAGGGGAAAGAGAGCACGCCCATGTGTTTCATGCATACAACTGAAAAATGCATTCAAAAATGTAGAGGTGGAGGATCCAACATGCGATCAACCTCAGTTCCCGCAAGGGGGCATGCGTGAAGCTATGTTAGTTCACCTGAGAAGGTACAGTAGTAGTAGGTTCCACCAAAAAAAAACGAAAACTGTCAGCAGGCATCCTATCTCAGTGCACTGCAGTCTGAAGTTCAGGTCTGAAGCCAGCGATCTAAGGTTTCTTTGAAAAAAAAAAGGGAAGCTTTTCGTGCTCAGCACATATCTTGAAATGCAAAAACAATCAAAGGCCAACCACCGAAACTCCAGTTGATTTGGATGTCACATTTCGCAAAAACATCCCGCTTTGAGTTCCTTCGGTTCCACGTTGACACCGAAGACCACCGGGTGGCGACAGAGAATAATGACGTGTTCATATTTTAGAAAAAATGAACAATTTTCTCAACAATCTATCACAAATAGAATAGGTCTATAATTTATGGAAATCTAACACGGGGACCATTTTTACCGTCTCAGATGAAGGTCTTAGTGAGCCAATAATTGGTCATTATTGTGCCTAATTGTCCTGGGCCATCTGAAATTCAGATTACGGTGCAAGGCTAAAAAGGCAGCGTCTGATTACAATGTATCCTGAGGGCGACTTTGATGCCTGGACCACATTTTCCGGCCATCCATCACAACGTTGCTGTGATATTCCTGTCTGCGCAAAAAATGGTAGACACCGCAACGCTGGCATCTAGGGAGCCAGTGAAAATGGCTCATTTAGCAATTTATTGATTATGAGAAATTCAACGGAATACCACTTTTGGAGTACCCGATGCCACCCATTTGAACTCACTCCGAGGCTACACTGTCAGTGGCTGCTACGATCATAACCCAATCACAGTGAGTGAAGGAATTTGGCCCCATTGCCATCGCGCCACGGTCTGATGGATACTGTTTGTGGCATGCACATATGTGTTGTGTCTCCCTGGGTTCCGCCGCCCCCTCTGTCTAACGTCTCGGTTCGTCATAGAGACAATTCTTTGAAGTATGTGACTGCAGGACCTACTTGTTTTTTTTTCGGCCTTTTACTGGTCACGTTAAAGTCTCAGCACAAGTGGGATGTTTCTGCAAGGTAATTGGTTGAACAACAGCTACTGTCTTGTCGACCTGAAAAGGAGATTTTTCTTCTCTGAGGGCATCTGAGGTTTGAAAAAGAACACGTGCAGCCGGCCAGGGAAATGAAACATGTATCTGATAGCAAAGCTTGAAGTACAGCACTGATTTCATCCGGAGCAATTTAGGTCAAAGACATATCGCCACACTAGAGGCTTATAAAACAGGAAGGGAAGGCCGCATTGAGTGGATAGTGTCTGTGTGTAAACATTTCTTCTTCCACAGTCCTTGACCATCGTTGTACTGTTTGGTGGATAAATGGCTCTTGTAGTTCTCTCCGGTTGCCCATGAAAGCATTCTTTCAAAGCACAAAATCCTGTTTTTCCTGTTGCTCCTCTGAGGGGAAAAGAGACAATTCTCAACATTAAAATATGACCTTTTGCATAGGATCGGAGATAAAAACAACTTTCTCCAGCACACCCAGACAGGGGACACGGCTGTAAAACACCAAGGTGCCGAGCTATACAGTAGAACAGATTATCCATCATATGCTCTGCGGCACAATCGGGAACGGGATGTTCACTTCTCAGAGTGACTTTCAAACCAGCAAAGGTGACGCAAGAGATGCTTTTCGTCACAATTTCATACAACCATGTTTCCTGTAGTTGCACCTCTGTTTGAGCTATCATGATGTGACTATACGTTTACAGATGGCGAAAGAAATTGCTTTTAAGTATGCGTGGCATTTCAAAGCTTTCATAAATATTTAAATTCTGTTCAATTAGATGCACGAGCGCCACTGCCTGTGCAGGCGCAGCACAGATACAAATCATCGCATGAGGAAAAACTTGTGGACTCCAGATTCGTGGGTCTTGGTTTGCAGCTGCGCATATTTTACCTGTAGTGTTATTAAAGTGTATTAAAATGAACTCACTTGTAAGAATAACAGTATAAAGCTGACACCAATTGCTAAAGCTTCTAGACTCATCACAGCAGTTGAAGATGATATTTTTAGACATGTAACAACAGCCTTTTTTTTTTTTCATATGAGAAAGTTTGAAAGTTTCCAGACTAACGAAGGCTTTACAGATCAATGCTGCCCAGCCTTTGTGTAAATTGAACAAAGAGAAGGTAGGAGCCAGGACCACTCAAAAAAAAAAAAAAAAAGCTCAGAAATCTTTCAAGTTTCGAGATGCAGTTATTTAAAGAAATTTAAACCAGTCATGGCTTAGCGTTTTGTTGCCATAAAAATTGTATAAATAAATATTGTTGATCGCATGCATTTAAGTAAGGCCTTACAACCTGGCTTGCACATTCCGCTTAGGTTAGAAGGTTATGTTTGTCTGAAGTGCAAAGGGGAAAACTTATGCCGATTTTAAACAAGAATCCATTTATGAAAAGTCTGATTCATGCAGTATCATTATTCTCCATTGAAAGAGGAGGAAAACAAGCCATGGACAGAATTTGGAGGTCCAGTTCGTATGGTACAGTCTCTATTATTAGCACGCTACTTAATCCATCCTTTAGGAGTGTGAGACAGGTTTCAGACTTTGACCGTCTCCCCCCTTCCCCTTCAAAAGCTCAGCTTTACATTGCAAATAGAATGTGAGGTTTCCTCTGTGAGATTCCCAAACTATCTGTTCGCCTGTCCCTCCTGGCTCAGCGCTGCTCCACTGGACGAGTCAGTTTTTAATTGATGTGTTCTCTAAGGCATTGCTCGTACAATCTTTGCCTGTCCTTGTGCTCTTCGGGGAAATCACACATTTCAGTGTGCAAATCCATCACAGACCAGTCACTTCGAGCACTTGGAAGAACCTGTCCTCAGAACTGCACCAAGGTACTACAAAAAAAAACTTTGACGACTGCAGATAGTTTCCACGTGCATTAAATATCACTAAAGTCATCAGATGCAACCTTTTCCGATGTGTACACTTTGGGCTTTTGGCTGTTGGGTAAGGGGAGATGCTATCACCACTACCTTCCATTCCTCAAATGTCAAGGTTGAAGGCCTTCATGAGAAGGTCCAGGTCGCCAATGTTTGCAGCCTGGAAGAGTTCGGGCTGGTCCATCATGGACAAAGCTATCCTCAGAGCAGCCCAGATGTTTCCTGACATCACCTGGTGGGACTGCTGGCGACTCCGGCTTTTCCTCTGAAGGCTTAAGGCAGTCAGGAAGTTGCTGGCCGCCTCTCTGTGGAGGCAACAGTAAATGCGTTTTGGTTCAGAAGTTGATATTTGGAGACTCACCCTTTACATTTTTCTACCTGAAAAAGCTTGTATCACACAAAAGTCTGTGTGTTATGTTTGCCCTACCTAAATTCAGTCTTGGGAAGTGGACATAACAAATGGGAACAAATTAGAAGCTTTTATTCAAGATTGGACCTAAAATATCACTTCAGATTCACGTTTGAGCATAGTTTGCTGGCTGGACTGTAGAAAGAAGTTTCAGTGAAAACTATCAACCAAAAGTTGCTTAAAATGTCTCTTAATACTGTGAACAACACAAACACAATACTATGAACTTCCGTTGAATCAAGTCAGGTAAGCTTGATGTTAAATAATAGCTGTGTCTGAATGTAAATTGTGGTATTTCTTTCCTGCTTGTTTTACTGTCAGCGACTTTTGTTCTGAAATAGCGGTGTTTCCTGTTTTCTTTTTCGGGGCTTTTATTTTGAAGTCCAGCGTAACGGCCAGGTGTGATCCGGTTGTGTTGGTGCTGTCCTATTAGCCACCCAAGTTTTGTCATGAAAATGAACTCCCCAGTTGAGTCGTTTGACCATCATTCGGGGGGATATGCTACATTCTTAGACTGTTCATCTCACTTCAGTCATTTTCCTGTACAACATATTTTGAACAGCTACAGAAATGTTACTTAAACTGACGTTTGAATGACACCTGGACGGTGTTATCTATCGACGTTGCCCCGTCTTTATTTTACCGACTTTCTCGAGCACGGTCCCCTCTGCTCACCTCGCAGCACCACCTGGCGGAATGGAAAAGTAACTGATTTCGTTAAATATTGCTATGCTATGCTGTACCTTTTTTTTGCCCATCCTATTTAAAATAATGTTTTTTTTTTTTCGTTAAGAGACACTCGTTGGTTGTCAGCCTCCACTCTGATGGACCTTACTCCCAGGCTACAAGCCTCCGACAAAGATGACTCACGCTGAGGTTCACCGCATCACTTCACCAAGGTGAGGGGCTTCAGTTTGTGACTTTATGGTGGCCTCTGTTCCGTTTTGTGTGCTTAAATTGTGTTTTCAGGCTTGTAAAATGGCTCTGAAAGTGTGTGTAGCTCTCCTCTCTGATAAGAAATAGATACTTGCCTCTCATTTACCATAGTTGGCCTACACACATCTTTTTGTTGCACTGCATCACGGCCCATGGATTTATTTCTTAGAGCTCCCTTTGTTGTCTTTTGGCAGAGGCATGTTGTTTTTTGTTACGCTTACTTGTGCAGTGGCCTAGTTGTTGTGAAACATGAATGCTCACGTTTAGTTGTTTTTGGGGGACAAACCGGGGTTTGTGTCAAACAACACAATGCAAAACAGTTACATAGATATTTCTACATACCTATTTTTTTTTAATCATCAATCAACAGAGAGGGAACTCTGAATGTGCATACATAATATCTGGCTCATTACCTTCATTATTTCTGTTCATAGTCAATGACTCTCAGCAATTAATATGAAAATAGAGTCACAGATTTTGTGATTTAAATTAGAGCTGTAGTGCCGAGTGGATGGACTTTGGGCTTTGTAATTGCTTTGTTAGGAAACACGGACACATTGCAGCGGGTGTCACGTTTTTGCTGATGTTGGCTTTGTATCTAATTGATGTGCTGTAACTTTATCATCTCTCCTCAGTCGGTGTTGAGCTGAGTTTGATGTAGTCTTGAGGGGAAATGTGTAATCGGAGCAGATTCGATTCCGGGCATCAACTGTGTGGAGAGTCAACTTGTGGTACAGTGTGTAAAGCAAAAGTCGGAACTTGGCCCAGCTCTCCTGTAGTGGCAGGTCACTCACTTATGTGCCCCAAGGTTTATGCAGCTGATGCCCAGGTTGTAGCGGGACCTAATGAATCCAGGCTGCAGCTCGAGGGCTCGCGTGTAAGCCTCCACCGCCTCCTCGCTTCGGTCGCCGTTTGCCAACGTGGCTCCCAGGCGGTTCCACAACAGGTAGTCCTGGGTGGAGGAGATGGTTTGGAGGGAGTGAATTATGTCAGAGGGTGAACATGTAAGACTTGCTTTTAATGAGGTGTGATCAGAGGCTGTCGGCCTCTATAATGCGGCTTGTCTATATGTTTCTATATATCTTAGTAGTGAACACACTGGAGAGTTTCCTAATTTAGCCTGAGTTACTTATATGCAGCATCTATTCAGTTGTCTTTGAGCCTTACAAGCTGTGCAAAAACTGCAAGTGAACTAGAGCTGAATCATCTGGGCTGCTACACAACTCTCAGCCCTCTATGTTCAGTGACAGCATGACAAAGCAGTTTTAGAACAGCAAGGTATAATTCACTTTGTTGTTTTTTTTTGTTAGGCACAAACAACCATAATGTGTTTTGAAGCGGCTCCCTGCTATAAAGCAACCTAACAAGAGTATATTGTGTGTTACATCACAGAGGGTGTCCTTGCCATTGTTTCCCACCTGCAGGTAGACAAGCACACACAAAGGTCATGGTCTGCCACAGTATATGGGCCCTTTATCATTGCCTAAGCTTAGTGGTGGGATATAATTATCTCCTTTTGTGTGCGGAGCTATTTTTCCAGCAGGGGAGCAGATATTACCAAGTCAAATGTGGAAGGTTGGATTTAACAATGAGTAATCTTTGTGTCCCTGGCTGGGACAGTGCTGGAAGGACAGGAGACTGATTTCCATGAAGGAGATTGGAGAGACGTTTCGAAGTTGTATTTTTTGCACATATTTGTTTGTTGTATATGCCTGCATCCCGGTGTAAGAAATATTTGTATGGGCTGCTAAATTGTTTTGCATAAATCTGTGTGTGCGCTAAATCTTGTGCCTGCCTGCCTGCCTGCCTGCCTGCGTGCGTGCGTGCGTGCATGCATGTGTGTGGTGTGCCACTGGAGAGTTCATGAGGCCAGATTTGGCAGCTCCTTGCGTCACATATTGGTGTGACAGTTGTATGTGCCTCACTGCATCTGCTGGCACGAGCTCTCCTCTGGTATTTGTAGCTCCATATCTCTGAGGACGTGTACACGCTCAAAGGGGTTTCATGTTTGCCAAATATGTTTGCATGGGAACATGTGTGTGACAGACCAGCAGATCAAACAGGTGTTGCGCATCACTACATCGTTCTAACATTGTTCATTTTATGTTGTAAAGTATTTTGACGCTTTATTAGCTTGGTAGCTCATATAAAGATGTATTGTCTCTTTTAAAAAGATTATCAAAGTATAAAAGTTTTAAATCCTCATTTTCACAATTAATGTGGCGAAAAAATTAAAATATGAATTCCTTTATCTCTCGAGTCACATTATTGAAAGATAAATGAAGTTTTATGTCACTAACCCTAGTGGTAATGTCACACACTGAAATAGTTTTGGTGCAAGATAATTACACACCATTAATTATTCATATCTGCGTATTCTTCCCAGTAACAAAAAGCAACCCATCGACAGCCAACACTGTCACTGGCCTCTTTGGTGATGAAAACACACAGACACAATCTTGTAAATGTATCTTTTGTGAATATCTGAATGGGCCTCTGATCATACATAAATACTGTTTCATGATAGGCTTGGTTTACATGTTTGGCAGAACGCAGTGCCATCTGGAGTCACCCAGCTGTCAGAGATGTTGTCTCTGTGAGGAAAACCAGTGTATTCTATGTGTTTACCAAACACGGCTTACAGTCAGCAAGTCAGACTGGTTTAAAAATCTTCTGTTGCGGCAAATAACTCTGGGTAATTGGAAAAATATGTCTCGGGTTGAGTATACCCGTTAAGAATGTGCCCATCTATAACTCAAGCGACAATAGCATACTGTGTAGAACTCCATCTTCTGTGCTATTACTCAAATATATAGTCCAAAAAAGTCAATATATTAGAGGACTCTTCCAACATTTATACGATCAGTGAATTAATCAATTAGTTGATGTGACAGAACATTAATCACCAAACAATTCAAGTCAATCCAAACACCTCCATCTTCTTATTTGAGGGGGTGTCAGGCTTTTTGCTGTTTTATTGTACATTTGTTTTCACAAAATAGCATTTGGATACATGATATTTGAAACGGAGGGGGGGGGGGGGAGGGTAGAAGAAATTATTTTCTGTAGACTAAATATTCATCTGCAGATTTATCGAAAATAACTGACTGGTGGCCCTAATTTTAAGGACGTCCTTAAGGATGCATGCTTGTCATTTCCATGAAGATTTAAGATGCAGATTTCGAACTAGGTTTATAGCCTCTCCTACCTCTGTTCTTTATTGTCTCCAACCCCTGAGACTTGAGTCGGCCAAAGGAATGATTTGTGCCTGCAGGGCACACCGTGGGTGCGTTTGTGTGTGTTCTTACCTCGGGCCGCACCGACAGGGCTGTATTGAAGGCGTCCACAGCTTTGTTGAACTCTCCAATGAGATTGTAGAGCACCCCGAGGCCCGTCTGCAAATCTGGGTCGATGCTCTCCGAGTTGTGTTGTACTGCATCCAGGAAGAGCTCCCTGACCTCTGGTAGCAGGGAGCTGGGGAGGCACGCACGCACACACACACACACACACGCACACATACAGAGAAAGAGAGAGGGAGATAAGGATTAGCGTGACGTAAGTCTGCTGAGTGAAAGCTCCTTAGATTGCATTGCTATGATGTCCATTGTACTGCATGTCAACTTTTACGAGTGTAAGAAAATGAGCGAGAGAGGGGGACGGAGAGACAAATGATAACATAAAGTAAAATGAGAGAGGAGAAGGACCAGTAGTGTTGAGGCAGTTTATGTTTTACTCTGTGTGTTTCAGAAATAGTGGTTAAGTGCGTCGGATCATCTTAAAACATACAATATAGACTATTTCATGTGACATGTAATGTGTCTTTATTTTGTTGTTCTGGCTGATAGTACCTCCTTATTCTGCGCTGCCACTCAAGCAGTGTTTTCCAAACCTTCCTCTATGAGGCCTCCCTAATTTAGTGGTAATCAAGCAATAGCACTGTAACCCAAGCAATTTCGGTGGCAGGTTTCACAGTGAAACTCAAAGCCATGAACAATAGACCAAAATCAATTGGTGGCCTTTATTAACATGCTGTATCCAGTATTTTCTTGTTTCCTGTCAAAACCTTACAAATGTTGTTTTGCCACATTAATGAATGTCATTTTTCCCCCCCGAACATCAAATGTATGACATCAGAAATGTCTCGCTTGATTATTGGTCCCCCATTGTTCACATCTCCCCAACTGAAGTTGCACGAAACATTTCTCTTCGCCGACAGATGTGACACCCTGCAATCCATACATCCCGTTATGAGGGATAGGCTCGCAGTTTGAGAACTACTCCCACAAACAAGTGAAAGCGCTAAGAATTGACGGATAGACTGTTAGTTCTGCCTCAGTGGGCGTTTTGCCCTTAGCTTTTGGGTAAACATAAAACAATTGCCCTTCACGTCATGTCTTTGTTTCCATGAGGCTGAGCACAACCCTGGGAGGGAGAGTAAAGGCTTGATGGAATGAACGATGGAGGAGAGAAACGTGTAGAGAGAAGTAAGTGCACAGCGGATCTAAAAAGACAGGGATGGAGTGAGCGGTACAGATTCAATGGAGGGTATAGCATGGATAAAAAAGGGAGAACACCGTAATTGGGATGTACCGCTATCCCTTCACACTGACCAGACAATTAATTATGTGATAAAGTGCTTTACCTTGGGAGCAGAATTAGGCATTTTCAATCTGATCTAGCGGACAACCTGATTTTTTTTTTCTTCCTGTCTTCACTAAGAGTTGTTTGACAAAATAGATACTGGTAGCTCTCTGCCTGCCGCCTCACAAGTGGAATTAAATCCCATATTAACTGTGGTTTTTAAAACGGGTAAGGGGAAGAGATTGTTGCCCGAGATGTTCTTTTCGAGTGCGGAACATGCAGCACAAGATTCACATCACATAATCAATGTGTTCGAGCTGTTGCGAAAAGCTGTCGAGAGCCGCTGATAACGTTTGTTCTTTTCCCGATGCCAATTTCTGACACCTAAACTTTGCATGTCAGCCTGCACCGAGTACCTATACAATACCGGATCGTTTCAAAAGCGATATTTCCATGATCAATTTGCCACTGGCTCACTTGGACACCTGCTAAACAATAGTACTTCAAGTCCTATATATTGATTTGTTTGAGAAATCGTGTAAAAATCAATATTACAATTAACCCAACCTGCTCAGTGATTTGCAACATTGTCCCCTGAGGACAATGTCTGATTATTCAATTAGTCTATTTCGGGTGATCGATGAATGGTTGCGCCAGTCTCGAAAGCAAAACATGAAAACTAGAGAACGCGTCTTTTTAACGAGCGGATGAGCTGCTCTTCTATGCCATGTATCCCGGTGAACTTTCAGCGTTTGGCTTTTCGGTCCGAATACTCGTACCTTTCATGCTTGCCCGTGTTGGGAGCAGATGACATCCTGCGTTGGGAGTTTGGGGATGCCACCAGGTGGCTCTTGCTCTTCAGCAGGTGCTTGTACTTGGGGTTGTGTCGCAACCAGCGCAGCAGGGCCTCGCAGGCATCGTTGCGCATACCGGTGTTGGTCAGGCTCACTGCCAGGGCCATGAGAGCCGCGAGGTTGTTTGGGTGGAGCTCCAAACACCTGGATGGAGAGGGGAGCCGGGCACGGGAGAGAGAGAGAGGAGAGGCGGTCAGAGGTGTTTCACTTCAAAGGGAGACCGGGATTTGACGGGCATTAATTAGGACAGGCTGAAGCAGAAGAACATCAGGCAGAGGATAATGATTTGGGCTCCAGGAGGGATACGAGGATGAGATGCTCCTCTCCTGTTCTGCTAAAGCTGCATCCTGCCCTCACAGGCAGGGTTTGATGATTTGCATTAAGTTTGCCTTGGGGTGGTGGGGGGGGGGGGGGTATGCTC
>JAFBJU010000733.1:48411-158889 GCA_016785305.1 Colistium nudipinnis | reverse complement strand
GGGGGGGGGGGGGGTATGCTCTCTGTGTTTTTTCTTATATCACCAGTTATATCATGCGAACGACCGCCACTAAGATCCACACTGGCCTCTGTCAATTGAAAAAAAGGGAGGCGAACATCTTGGATTAGTCGCGAGGAGAGAGGCCAGGGTTTAAGATTTAGCTTTCATCCAGACTCATTTCAAGGCCAGATATGCAAACTGCTGTGCCAGCCTCCTCGAAATCCTCGTGATCTCAGACAAACCCAATTATTTCAGTCCACCCTTGCGACGTGCTGGAGGTGAAAGTTACATAAACATTGGTTTAGGCTACACTGGTCCACTGCACACTAACAGGGCTGTGTCATTTGTTCTAAAGTGTACTGCCACACACATTCATGGTCCAAAAAGTTCAACTCACCCATGTTTTTGTGACCTGACGACCACATTTTCCAGGGATAGTTCTAGCAAGTATAGGACTTTTAAATGACTGCCCATAAAAATTAGGCTCACTCTGTGCCAAACAACAAAATACAGAGAACTACCAAAAGTATGCATTTTTTCCCCCCGAATGGCTTGTGTTCTCAGTGTGTTTTCACACTCGGAGATAGGTGTAATATCTGGCCTTAACAGTGTTGTGAATGAAAGTAGGCCACCTCCCATTGAGGACCTTGTTCATCACTTGGCTCTGTGCGATCGCCATCTGGGTGAGGTTTTTAACATTTTAGCACAAAAACAAGTGCGGTTTAAATATAAATCTTGAGTTCAACATTTAGTTTTGCCTCATGTTTTGTTTTTTCTTGATCAACAGACTGCTGCCACAAATGTTACTGCAACCTTTAAGGCACATTTCATCATTTGGGCTTCATCTTTTCACCTAACATTTCCAAAGTGTCCCACTTATGTCAACGTATGCCGTCCCCGGGCTTTGTGAATGGGAATCCGACGGAGTTTTTTTCTCCCTACCTTTGGAGGGAGACAATCGCTGCCTGCTCGTTCTCGTTCTCAGCCTGAGTCGTCCCCAACACTTGCCAGGCCTGCAGGAAAACAAAATACAGGCAGTAACGGTAAACAGGAGGGTGTAAACCTGGACTTCATAGACGTTATCCTCAAGAGGCTGAAACACAGTCACACTGACACAAAGAGATGGATCCAGCACACACTGATGCCAGCGTTTTATACAACGTGCATCAAAGGCAGCCCCAGTGAATTTCAAGATAACTCCTCAGAATGTGAAATTTTGATGAGGTCAGACCAGGGTGAAAGCAATTAGGATAAAAAAAGTTGTTTAGCTTGGAAAATTGTCCTCAGATACTCTCATAAAAGCCAATTAAATCATTTTATAAATAGAAAGGCATTTGTTTGGAGATGACTTACAGGCATATCTTTTTAAAAAGTAATGTGATTTGGGTTTAGTTTAGGGTTTTCTTTTTGTCAGCAGAAATCAATGGTTTATTTTTGATATTTCATTGATGCGTAATTTTTCTGTGAGACCATTAAAAAAAAATCCATTTTGAAACCCTTAATCAACACAAAAAGGCAAAGAAACTTACCCAGAGTCTGGAATGTGAGATTAACTCTTTATATTTTGTGTCTGTAAAGTACACTTAATCTGTTCTGAATCTCGGCATACAGTATGCACGTTTCGTTGCATTTTTTTAAATGGGTGAATGGGTGAAATGATTTCTAAATAATTCGGGGGTCTTCACTGTAGGGCCAGTAAGCCACTAAGCACCCTAGGAATTTTGAAATCATATTCGTTCCATACAACATGGGGTAATCCTCTGCCTCTGACTCACTGGCACATTTCTATATATTCCAGATTCTGAAATACAACGTGTGAAGGCTTTGCTCTTTCAGCCTGCAAAGAGGTCACTTCTTTGAAATGGGTAGGATACAAAAAGGAGCGGAATGCGCTATTCTTCCGCTCAATGGCCAAAAGGAAATTCTCATCAACAGTATGAACAGATTGAGTATTTTTGCTACAAAAAAAACAGCATTGTTGAAAAAGAAAAAATATATAATAATCTTTGCCCTGTGCAGAAAAAGAGTGTCTAGCCTGTGGGCCCTGTCCACTAAATCTTAATACTGTTGTCATACTGGCATTGTTATCTTTTTCTCACTTAGCTCAACGTAAGATGGAGTAGGTGGCATTGAGTTGGAGCTGAAAAACGAAAATACTTTGGTCTGGTGGACCAATGGAAGACTGCGGTTTTATTGGCAAACTATTCTGTACACGTGTGTACGTACAACACAGCCCCAGATGTAAATACAAGAAACTCTGTGATTAAATTGACTGGTTAAGTAAGGAAAGAAAAATGACATAACGTGTGTCTCTGTGTGTGTGTATTATAGTGTGCATGTGTGAACTAAATGAATTCACCTCTGAATCGTGAGGGTCTTGCAAGACGGCCGCTTCCAGCAAAAGCACAGCGTCTGGCAAGTCGCCCTCTCGAGACTTCTTTTGTCCCTCTTCGAATGCGTTTGGTAAGTCCTTATAGGGATTATCTGTGTGGAAGTAGTAACCCTGTCAGCGAAGGAAAAAATGACAAAAAAAACAGGGACAGTGGCAATGTCAGTGTCTTGCTTTAATGCAAATCAGGGCAACCGTCCCATGCAGCTGTATATTCAAGCAAAGCCCCTGCAGCAGGAATCGATCTTCTCTGCTTCACATCAAACCCGCGCGGAGCACCCCAGGGTTCGTGCGTTCTCTTTAAATGTTAAAGTTTGCATTTTCAAACTGTGATTACCCAGGTGTGCTGCTGAGCGCTTCTGAACGGGATGACAGCATTTTCTTTAAGAATTAGTTCTGCACTGGGATCAATAAGGAAGCTCGTAAGTCTGCGGGTTGCTTGCTTCCTTTTATAAGAAGGGCAGCTAATGCCTAAAGTGTACTGCTCAGCCAAATGTTCCCTCGTATCCGAAACTTCTATGATGATACGTTATTACACGTTGACTGTATAACACACATACTATTCCAAAATGTAGAACGACACTAATCAAAAATCTGATTTTTCAGTACATTTAACATGACAAACGTTATGATTTGGTTAGCCAAGGACACATTGTAAAGTCATGCAAGGCAGCGCTCTTGAAACTGAATGACTTTGAGACGTCACCTTTTTCAGGCTCACTGCACTACGATTGCCTTAAAATCAGTTAGATCCGCAGATTAATATGTTAAGCACACGGAAGTATGACATTGTGGTCGGGAGACATCACGTTTGTTTTATCTCCATAGAAATAGCAACGTAAGTGGTGTTTTTTTTTTGCATAGTTGCAGGAGTTAGTGACTTTCTTGATGTATGTTGTCCAAATAAGGAGGAAACTGATTTTTACGGACAACTCAATCAGGACATAAAATAATAACTTCACACTTGCACCACAGGCCCTCCACATGTAGTAGATTATCCGATTGCATCTTGTGCAATACTCTTCTGCATACATTTCCATATTAATGAGGTAAGACCTTTTTGTTTTACGCTTTTCTTAGCACTGGTGACAAACTGCAAGTACTTTATGAGCATCGTGGTGGAACATATGGTTTATCCTTATGTGTGAGTCACACATTTTTCGTAAAGATAGCAAATAGTATAGTAGTAGTATAGTAAATAATATACAGTAACATTACTTTAAATTAGTGGGTTGGGCAGGCCATAGTAAAGCAATTTGGAGAGACTTAGATTTCATATTATTGTGCTTCTGTCCACTCGGGGTGATTATGGAGACTGAAGAGTCATATTTGGAGCCGATAATAATTTGGTTTTCGATTTTGCTCTGCCCCATTGTTGCTGGTAAAAATATGTTTGGCCAATTCATTACCTTTTTAATTGGCTCCCTCTGCCAGTATCTCAAAAAGTTCATTTGAGACCCAGGGAAATTATTTTTATTATTATTTTGAAATAGAAACACTTTTTACACGACATGAGCTGGGTCAATTACACTGCCCTGTCAATCAAGAAATGTATGCACACATTAGTTGTAACTGTATGTATGTAAATGGTAGTGACCTTCTCATGTGGTGAGACAGACGAGGGAATCTGCGCCTGCTCATTCTCTGTCAGCCAGTTCCGCCGAGCCAGCTCCTCCCACTCGGCCTGCATCTTGTCCCAAAACTCCGTATCTGACTGAAGACATCAGCGGCAGGGCGAGGAAGAGGATGGATAGGTCGCAGAAGAGAGGGGTGGAGGAGAGGGGGAGGAAAAGGAAGGAGTAATTAATAGTGCACTGCAGAACGACAGCTCTTGTAATTTTCGCCTTATTTCACAGTGTGAAATGTCACGTCAGTCCGGCTCAGTGGCTGACTGTGACGTATGGACTCCACACATCCGATATATCAATCAATCTGCTGTGGCCACATTTTTGGAAACTCAGAGAAGTTCACACCAGTTTGTTGTTTGCAAGTAGAGGCAGAAAACCCCTTTTTTCCCACATGTGCACAAGAGCTTGTCATGCATGTGAACAGACGGCATGTGTTTTGATGGGGTCAAGAAGTGTTTATATTGTGGCATTAAAGGCGTATATATGGGCATTGTTTGACATTTGAACTGTCATCTGCTGGCATTTCTATTTGCTCTCTGAATCTTGAAGGTTATTGTGAAAGGATAATCAGTTAAATATGCAAATCCACCGCCTTGGAAACCTTCTCTTTTTCTATTGGAAGGGAGCAAAGCCTGTACTGTATTAGTTACGTGCTCGTGTTTGTCATTCCTTGCATTTCTTCAAACAACCATGGTGGAGTGTCTCTCAAACCAAATGCTTTGGTGCCCAATTAAATGTTCTTTTCCTGCAATATTCATCATATAATGTGCTATTGTGATGCAAATTAACAGCATTCCTGCAGTGTCCTCCACCCAGCGTCCGATGAGCTCTGCGTGAACATTGTGTTTGTCCTTTGTGAAACCAATGAGAATCAAAAAGCATGATGAAGAGCAACTCAAAGAAGTGTAAAAACGCGAGAAAACTCAACAAATTGTATTTCAACTTTCTGTCTGACCGTGAGCAGCTGATCTGCCACCATTTCTGCCAATTTGATAAAATAGGCCAGTAACTCAGCAGAACATGTCAGCAGTGTGTCAATAAGTGTTTGTGCGTGCGTGTGTGTGCGTGATACTATCGAGGTAAAGGTCTACGGCAAGAGTGCGTGTGTTTGTGTCAAAGGACTTCTTCATCTCCACATCTTAGAGGCCTGTGATTGACGTGGAGGCCATAGTGTGGCCCCTGACGGTGGGAGATAGCATAGAGGTAGACGTAATTGCAGGCTGCTGACTCTCAAATTGCCTGGAGGTGAGTATCCACTGTCGTTTCTGTCAGGAAGTGCATCACATCATGAGGTGGAGGAACGTATTGTATACTGTATATTGTCTATCTATCTATCTATCTACCTACCTACCTGCCTACCTGCCTACCTACCTGCCTACCTGCCTACCTACCTGCCTGCCTACCTGCCTACCTACCTACTTATATGGGAAAATAGTCATGACAAAATGTTGTGCTCAGCATCTATTAGACCTAATGTGATTGCATAACCATGCTCTGATTGTGGCTGCTTGCACTCTTGAATCTTAATCACATGCGATTGGTTCTCATGCCACAGCCTTTGTCCCCATTTGCATATATTATTTTTCATAATTTGTCACCACGCGGTGGGCCCTACGCAGTCCATCATCTCATTTACGCCACAACGACAGTCGACTGTTTGTGCTTTGAAAATGCCCTCTGGTAAAACGGGTGACAACTAAATTCTGGTGGAGTTAAAATCTGGGAAAACGTATGGGCAAGTTTTTAATGTAGTCCTATTTCTTTGTAATGCTGTGAAGGGCGTTTTTTCCAACAATGACATTGGCAGTTTAATTAAGCGGAACAAGACAAAGATACAGCGAGGTAATTTATATCTCGTGTATCACTGGAGCAAACCCACAGCTTTGACTCTTAATTTCAGCAGCTCTGATGAAGTGTTACGTGAAATGGATTAAATTCATAGCACTTCCTGCCACAACTACTGTTTGGAAATGAACCATTAGAGCATTGGAGCTTTGACGGATTCATTACTTACTTCATGAATACATTATTGAAAATATAGCTAATCATGCAAAGACCTACAGAGGTTAGACATACCCCGGGCTGTTGGTGCCCCCCGTTAAAAGCATGTATATGTACACATTTCCTCCTCCTTCCTTATATACCGTGAAAATAAATGTACTCTGCAGGAAGGTGATTTGTAAAACGTGATATTTCCTGCTAGGTCAGTTAAAACACAGAAACATATGTCAAATATAATTAATAGTGAAAATAAAATATGTCCTGATTAGGAAATTAAATCAGTTGTAAAAGTAGTATTGCTGTATTGCGTAAAATGAATATCGTAGATTCTTTAAGGATTAATGATGATTAACAGGACATGGAAGATCTATTTCACCTCTACGAACAACAAAGATTTTTGTGGCAGAGCAGCAAATCCAGGTGTTCCCAAGCAACCAATATGTAAATTGCAACAAAGCTTTCTCATGGGTTTTCTTTTATCGATATATATATATAGAACAAATACAGATCACAACCATGTCTACATTTTTACAAATCTGCCAATAAAATAATTTCCTCCTATGGAAATCTGTAGACCATTGTGCATTTGGAGGAATATATAGAAGCTCTGGACTTTGAAGCTTTTATCAAACCATAAAACAGGCTATTTCAGGCAAGCAAAGTGACTAATGACCAGCTTCCTCATTGGAACTGCTGAAACGAGTATAGTTCAAACCTAATGACAGAATGCACGTCAGCTTGTTGAAATGGCATATTGTCTTTTGATTTTGATGTTAATTTGTTGCCTTAGAAAGATCATTCAAACATCTGCATTGTCTGTTAAGCTGCAAGAGTCAGATGTTGCTCAAAAAAATACAACGAAAGAACCCCAGTCACATCTTGGAACTTACCATGGTAAAAATAGATAATAAATTGAGCACTTCCTTTTACATTTTAAATATTGAATGTGTAGGCTACATACATTTTAGACACTTGATCTGGGTTAGGAATTCAATATGTTCAGCATAAATTCTATGTCCTGAATCTTTGTATTTGTCTCGGTACTTCTCCAGTGGACTCTAAAGTTATCAGTTGATGTCTGTTTTAGTGATTTTAAATTGAGATAAAGCCTTTGGAGGAAATCAAACGCATGAATAGTACTTACTTATCCACTTTGCCCAGGAGGCTGACATTACAAAAAGTCTCATTATTTACCAGTGACACAGAGCAGCTTACAAAAAAAAAAAAAAAAAAAAGCTTCATCTCCGGAGTGCGGCTGCTCTGGCCTTTCAATGTTAACGAGCCACCCGCTGCTCTGCAGCACGGGCCGACTCCTTGGTCAGCGAGACAAAAATAGGAAGCTGGAGTCCCGATAATGTCACTCGGAGCAAAATGAAATACAGCGCAGCCAACAAAGTGTTACCAGGGCATTCTGGCAGACAATGCGATTACCTCCTATGTGGATGTGATAACGACACGTAGAGCCACAGTGGCCCGGACAATACGCGTACCCTTGTGCAGGCCGTTGATTATCGTGTGACTTTCCAGTTTGAGCTTTTGCTGCTAAATCGCTTGGACAAATAAATGAAGGAAGTGGAAAGTTTGAGTTTGTTCTTAAATTATAAAGTCAAATTGGTTCCGCCGCATTACATTATCAATTGTGTTTTCTGTGACATACTCGTAGTCTATAAACCTCTTTTTGAAGGGGATATGTATCCTCCAGGGTCCTTGGTGGGGTCTGGTTGAAACTTTGCAACCCCAATGGACAGGCTTGCTAATGAGAGGCCTGCGTGGCAGCACCCCGATGGAAGTTTTCGAAGGGTCGGTAAAAGCATCGCTTATTCACTATCCCATCTAAACGTCCCAGCAGATCCGTGGATTACAAAAAAACCACTGACC
The DNA here is from genome assembly GCA_016785305.1 of Colistium nudipinnis. Taxonomy (NCBI): domain Eukaryota; kingdom Metazoa; phylum Chordata; class Actinopteri; order Pleuronectiformes; family Rhombosoleidae; genus Colistium; species Colistium nudipinnis. The sequence continues at coordinate 150,993 of JAFBJU010000733.1, read as the reverse complement.
TTTTGTTCACCAGCCTGCACCTCTAACTCCTGAGCCACTGCGCTGGCCCAGCAACCTCTCACTAAACCACGTTTGCCTCAGACCAGTATGCGGCTAGATAAAAGCCAACCGGTCCTGCTGCTGTTTTAATCAAAGAAGAGGCCGCAGTAACCTTCATCTTTCCTTTATCACCACTGTGGGACAGCCGCAGCCAAAACGCTGTTCCCCAAATCCAAAAATTACCTCGCAGCTGTTCCAGTGATTCTCTATTTAATAAAGGCTTTAGTGTCATCAGCTCTGTAATTGATGATCGTGCACGTCAGTCACAAGTTTGGAAAAACAATCTCCTGTCTATCAGGCAATTAGTAATTGCATTATAAGCCGGCCCTGTTGGGCCACTGCCATTTTATCCTCCACTTTACACTGATTTTTATGTATAAAACGTAAAATCCAAGATCACTGCCAGCTTTGTAAAACTGATGACATTCCCTAACCCCTTGTGTGCTCGGGCCTAATTTATTTATTTATTTTTTCTTTTACTTCTGGCGGCTTCATCTAATTGTATGAATTGACAGAATAGGGCGACGCGCTGATTCAATGTTCCCTCTTCCATCTGAGCCGTCTCTGCTCTCTGATGACTTCATAAGTATGAAAGTGCATGCAAATGCACAGCCACTTAAAGGGAAAATTATCTGATGGGGAGCTTTGATAGCCGCCGCCGAAGCCAAAATGGCTGACCACTTGCGTCAGAGCTCCCCTGGAGCAGAGGCCAGCACTCAGCCGCGAAGGTACTGTTACCGATCGATGCTCCATGCTCAGACGCTCGTCCACGACGGGTCTCAGAATCTCCTCACTTGCCCTCCGGCTGATGGGAGAAGAGGATGCAGTACAGCTTATACAAGAGATGTGACATCATGGCTAAGTTTGGGGAGGGATGCCCAAGCGGGTCGGTCCACTCCGCTGCAGAAGCTGCTCTCACTTTCTCACCCTCATCCCGTCCCTGCTCCATTATTTATTGACCATTAGGCAGAGCTCGGTGCGCAACAGGCGGCTGTAGACCTCGGTAAAGTGAAGTAGCTCAAAAGTGCGGCATTCACTTCCATTTCCTGGGCAGGGACATGTCCGTTGAATTGAAGAAAGTTTTTCATTAACCTGGTTTTGAGTCACTCAGGTAGCTGGTGTTCAAATAGGTATTTGACGGAATCTACGAAAAAGGAGCAAGGTACACGCATGATTGAAATCGTCATTTCATCCTGGCCGTCTTATTAGTGGATCGTACAGTAAAAAAGGACACACATTTCCAACACAGGAGTATTTTTCCTCAGAGTCGTCTCTCTAGGTTGTGATGGCAAGCGATCTATCCCGAGCCCTGCGGCACAATAACCTCAGGCGTACTTCTTCACTTCTCAGCCCCTGCAGTGCATCGATACACGTTGCTCAAATGAATTGAGCCGCATCTAATTACGGTAACTTCTCCTCTGATCTTCCCCCCGTGTTATCTGATACGCGTGGTCGTAAAGCGACTGACCTATTTACCTCCCTATTGTTACCCGGCTCGGTGTTGTGAATATTTTGTTTCTGGGTCAAACACCCCGTGAACTGGAGTGTGCAAATTTGGAATAAACGATTACACTGTCAGCCAGCGCCACAGGGGCGATTACAGGAAGCACACTTGCGATCATTAGACAGAGAGTTAAAAAGGGCTGAACGAGTCAAATAGGAATCAGCTCCACGGGGCCTCAGGTGGATATTTAAATTGCGTGGATGAGAGGCTATGGGCAATAATGGTGGTAATGTTACAGTGTGCAAAGTTTTCTTTGCTTTAAAATTCAGAGAATTGTCCCTTTATTGATTGTCTTTATTTAAATACTATCAAGATATTATGTAAGCATTCTTTTGTACAGCGTGGGCAAATGGCAGACGCAAGATTGTTCTTTTATTCAATAAATAAAGCAAAATGAGTGCTATGCCAAAACACGTTTTCTGTGATTTTGCATGGTGAATATATACAAGTTCTGATTTCACTTGACTCTGGTAGACAAAGCTCCAAGGCCTTTTTGACCCGAGTGTACGGAGTTTGCTCAAACCAACTTTGCTGCCAGTGTTGCGGAGAGGAAAAGTGCGGTTTATCACAAGAAAATTCCTTACATCCTACATTTTATTTATTTGAGTTATGCATCATCTGTGGTACGGACGGTCTTCCGTCGTCCAAACAAGGACAGTGTGCTGACGAGACAAAGTTATGCTTTTTGGCCTTTCCTGTAACGCCTCATTAAAAGAGTGAGAGCAGTGAGGTCGGCTCTTTGTTGACGGCTGACAGATGTGAGGTGTACGGAGCGGCGGCACTCTGCTTACCTCGACAGCAGCCTTGGCTCGCTCAAACTCCTCCTCAAGAGACTGATGTCGGGACAGGAGGGCACTGCCCAACCGCTGCTCCTTTGCTAGACGAGCCTGTCACGCACACACACACACACACACACACATTTGTATAATGTATACATTTAAACAGATACACAATCCATTAAGCATACAAAAACTCGCACCTGCACACTCACACACACACACACACGCACACACACACACACACACACCACACATACACAGCATCCATATGCATAGGCAGAGGCAGGACAGGCAGGGAGAGTGCGCAGGGTCAACCGTCTCTCTCAGGGACGGGTAAATATCCCTGCCTCGACAAAGCCTCTGGCATGCTTAGGAGGGCCAGCAGAATCAGTACTGTCAGCATATCACCCCCCCCCCCACGCACACACACACACACACACACACACACACACACACACACACACACACACACCACACATACAAAGCATCCATATGCATAGGCATAGGCAGGACAGGCAGGGAGAGTGCGCAGGGTCAACCGTCTCTCTCAGGGACGGGTAAATATCCCTGCCTCGACAAAGCCTCTGGCATGCTTAGGAGGGCCAGCAGAATCAGTACTGTCAGCATATCACCCCCCCTCCCACGCACACACACACACACACACACACACAAACACACACACTCGTGTTACAGACTCGAATACCAAGCCCTGCACTGCTGCGAAAAACGAATGTCGATCAATTACATGCAAATGGTTTTTGCATTGTGATTGTGGGGTGTGGCTTTCATTATTCCCCATTACACCTACACATTTCACAGCGAGGGGTAAATGATTTACAGATACCCTTTCATGACGACATGTGATAAGGGAATGAGCAATGTGTGTATCCCTGGCCAAGCAAATTCACTACAGAGAAAAATGTGTGTGGAGATGCTGTCTTCCCTCAGTGAGATTGTTTGCCTCCCAGGCCAGCCAGTACCCGTCACAGTTCCCAACTCATCAAACAGCCATCATGCAAGATTAATTGAGGTTACGTAATCCCAGTATTAAGTGACTCGGGTGAAATTGCCTCATTCAGTTACTGTAGATAACAACATTTTTATTTACAAGAACAAAATGCATGCAGTGTTGAAAGAAAATGTATTTATAACGCAGAGTTTGTGAAAAACAAACTGCTGTATGCTGTAGCAGGGTTGTTATAGGAAAAATCCACCCCAAATCATTATAACAATTCACAAAACACTTTTTGTTGCTTTCAGTCTGTCCATATCTGCTGATACATGCATAGCTAATTGTGTCCAGTCATAAATTGATTCCAGAAAATCTTTCAACTACCTACATGAAGATATTAGGTTGTTTACATTATATTCAACCATATTAGTATGCTTTCACTATTTAATGTAAGCTATGATTAAAAGTATAAATGAATATTAAAAACCAAATGTGACATACGGCCATTTACCACCAGTGATGTTCATGGTAGAAGACTGAGATTAAAAAGCTCAGAAAAACGTTACTGCGGGACATGAGGTCACTTTGCCATGTCGGATGTCAATCACAAAGTCAAGAATGAATTAAGCACTTAATCTCTCATGCAATGCATTTAAATATTTCATCCCTGTCCCTGCACAAGGATCCAAGGGGTGGATTTTCCCTTAAAGCTTCCTTAAAACTTGTTGGCTCGTCTGTGTGAGTAAATCCCATGCAACACGTCACCCTTCTGCATGCGTTTATTTGTGTGTGTGTGTGTGTGTGTGTGTGTGTGTGCGTTGTACCTGACGAGTTGGAAACTAAAACCACTCTTATGTGTATCTCTGTTAGCGAGCGACTGTGTAACTCTAGTAAAACAAATTTGGTGTGTTTGTTTGCCGATAACTTCTCTCCATCTGGGACAGCTATCTTTACATCCTAAATCTATTATTTATCAGTGGTGAAAAGGTGATGTATGCCTAGCTGGCTTGGCCAGATCAACGCTAATGGGCTCAGAGTAAGGCTGCTGAATAATTCATAGTCAATTAATCTAATAATGGTGTCTGGAAACAAGAGCCCTTGTGCAAACCTACACAGAAACATCAATTCTGGAGGAAAGCACTTGACATGTGGACCTTAGTAGTACAAAAAAATAAAAAATAATAATCTGGACCTCTGCTGTTTTGGCTATAAATCAATCACCTCCTTCGATATTTTAGGTCCAAATTTAGATGAGTAAGGTGATGCTGTTTTGCCGGTGCAAATGTAAAAGTCTTTCAATATTAAATGAAAGGATGCATCGGGAGGCTTACATGTCTTCCACTAATATACTGCCTGTTGAGCTGAAATGGAAGAATTGTAAGGGTTAGGACAAAATGATGGGGAAAGGACCACACAACAGGACGTCCAATCCGCAACGCACTCTATTATTGAGTTACACTATCGTGGGTTAGCATGCATTCTCTACACACCTTTGTTAAATTCATAATTACATTCAGTTATTAGGAAGGCTTCAGCATCACCGGGAGCAACATATTTGAGATGTGCGAGGCGGTCTCGCTTCAAGTGCGGACGGTGCATGCAATAATGATTACTGCCTGCTGCTGTCGCACCGAGAGCACTTACTTGGGATGCTAGGACAGACTCCGGCTCGACTTTGGTATGTGCTTCCAAGGAGTTCTTATTTGACGACTCTAATTGGCTTTTACAGTCTATGGACCTAAAGGAAAAGACGGAAAGGTGGAATTAGTGATAAGGAAGCATTACACTCAACCTAATAGCAATGGAACGCTATGCATTTTATATTTAATGCGGAAGCATTAACCATTCTCTTTTCTGAAGTCTTTGCCACCTTGTGCTTTACAGCTTGTTTGGGGCCTTTTTTAACACATCATCCTCATCAAAACCCCATCACCAAAAATTGTTCTGATATGAGAGCAAAATGCATAAGCCAACATTTGAAAAAGAAAAAAAAAAACAGTGCATGGCAAGTACAGGTTTTTACTTTTATTTAAACAGACACATTCTGTCTTGTGCTTCAGGTCACTTAAAAAAAAAAAAAAAATCCTTTGAAACTGAAAGTTTGGAGTGCAGTTGGATAAGGTTAAAGTCAGGGTTGTTCCTAGTTGGCGAGGAGCATACCTACCACAGCAACTCATTGGAGGAATTTTTTGAGGAACGTCTTCTTTCCAGCTTCCACTTTTTGCTGCCTTTTCTCTCAGTGTTGGGGTTCAACTCTTCCCATTTATCCAACGGTGAACCAATGTTAACTGGCAACAACAACAAAACAAAACAAAAGAATTACAAACAAATGAGGAAAAGTTGGGAAAAAAAAGATGGAACCCAAATAGTGATGTAGTAAATAATAATAATAATAATAATAATAATAATAATAATAATAATAATAATAATAATAATAATAATAATAATAATAATAATAATAATAATAGTCTGCATTAACAAAGAATATGGTTGATGAATAAACAAATATATATATTTATATATATAAATAAAGCAAGGCATAGTATTTTAAATTGCAGCTTTCAGATAAATATCCTACTCTGTAGCTGAAAACACCATATAAGCCTGTTTACAAAGGAGTGAACAGCTCTATAAAACCTCATTGACCTACAGCCCTGGCCCTATCTGCTTCCTTGAACCGAACCTTTGAATGCATAATAACTGGGAGATCTTATATTTACATATTTATTGCACCCTAGAAGCTCGACGGTTTTAGCGTTTTTTTTAAAGAGGCATATTAAAACTTTGCTGACCTCCTCTACCCGAGTCGAGTGAGGCTCTCTCTGGGGTTCTCATGCTCGGTTTCGTCTGTTCCACTTCCACCTGGATCAGCTCCGTCTCATCCGTTTTCTTCCTGTGCGGGTTGTTCCTCTGGCTGTCACCCCGGGACGTCCGTGGACTCTTCCTGTCCTTGCTGTTCCTTCTCTCACCGGGTTCACTGAGATCCAGCAGGTCCAGCGTTGAAGACAGAACTGGGAAAGAGATAAGAGTATAGTTCAGAATCCCTCCTTTCATATAGGCTCATTTCTTCCACAACTTTAATTGCACAAGCATACTTTTCTTTTGCTATTTCTTCACTTCATGTGGCTTATATATATGCTTTGTTCTCATGGCCAATAAACGTCAACAAAGGTGGAGCTCATGTGACGTCCCAACATTATTCAGTAGATCATTTCTCAATTATCATCCGTGCTAATAATATTTATGAAAAATGGTCAAAATGTCTTTACACGTTATTATCTACAGTTGTTGGTGGCATCATGAAAATAGAAGCTATTTATATAGGACTTATGCATTTCCTTGACATTTTTTTAAATATATTTTTCAAGGCATTTTGCCTTTAGGACAGCTTAATTGCGGAACGAGGGAGAGAGAGGAATAGACTAGCAGCAAAGGGCTGTAAAATGTAGTGGAACCTGTATTATCTGCAGAGTGTCTACTCAGCACATGAACCCGAACCAGGTGTGTTATCCGGCTCTCCCATTTCCTCATCATTTCCATGATATTTTTATGATGTCATTAACCACTAAGATTTCCCGTGACGGTAAGAATTGTCTTTGCCGATTGGACAGTGGTGAAACAGGTTGGCCCGGAGCCCTGCTCTCCTGTATATTTGGAATAAGATAGCATGACAGGTTTCACTCATTGCACAGCATGAAGCTGGGATTTTGATCTACACATCTTCTGACACGCTGAGTCGAGCTGTCAAGGGTACTTGAGCTGTCAGGGTAAAAAAAAAAAAAAATGGATGCTGCTTTTTTTAAAGATTCTAAATATACCTCAGGCCGCTGCACCGGCTGATAAGGATAAGACAACCTCCCCAGTGTGGTCAATTAAGTAATTCAATCTCGGGTCGGTGGACCGGCAAAGGAGGAGAGGGGCCTTTTGTCAAGGGGCTCAACTTTCGCCTGTGCTGATTTCAAGCCTGGTGGCTTCAGAGACTGAAATGGTCAGATTTCATTCAAAGGAAGTCGTGTAGTTTGAGTAATTTGACCAGAAAAGTAGTTGTATCCACTTAGATATATTGGTTCAATATACACAGCGCTCACGACGAACACCCCTCCTTGATGCTGCTCGATGGGGTAAAATCTTCTCTGTATTTAGTCCGCTCCGTCTTTTCTTAGATTGGCTGCAGTGGACCCATGAGTGTCTGACTGAGTGTGTGACTGCGGCAGAGAAGTTGTGAATTTAACGTTTCAAAGCAATTAAATATAACATACAGCAGTCTCTGGCTTTTGTTTTACGTCTGCTGTCATCAGCACATTGATCAATTACTATTTAGGGGGGAGTAACTTGGCTTGTTTATTGGATTGTGTGAACACTGCCGTTACGCCAAATGTCCCGCCACACCCTGATTAAATAGTGACCCGTCAATTCAATAAAGTATTGCTTGATAGAAGCTTGTAAAAAGTAGAGAACGTGAACTGGGGGTTAGTACGCACGATATTGTATCAGGGAGTTTACGCTGATCTCTGTCTTTGTTAATTCAAGTTCGGGTAACATGACGGGATGGACCACAGTGCCTCCGCATCAGTTATTTGATGATCTAAAAAGTTGCCTGCTCTTTTCCAAGGACCCCGACTGTTTCCCTGTGACATGCGAGTTTAAAACGACAGACATGACAGCTTAATTGGCGTCCTGCCTCTTCGTGACAACCAACCGGGAGCATTTGTTGACTGAAATCTCTGCATAATTACACAGTATGCTTGTCTCCCATGCCTTTCGCTCTTTAGGTGACAAGCGCAATTAGAAATCGAGGGAGATACACTTGTGAGCAGGGTTGCCGAAAGAGTCTTCAGTGCAAAAAAAAAACGAAAAAACGCGCTGTTCATGCAAAGGCAGTGGAATGCAATTTTGATTCTTCCATGAGTTTCAAAAACGACTAGCACGAACCGGCTGCGAGGAGTTCAAAGGTGAGGACCGCGGCGTCTTCAGTGTGAATATTGAGCCAGTGAGTAAGAGCAAAGTGCTGACAAAAGGGGAAAATAAAAAGACATGAGAGTGTGCACAGAGGAGAGGGGGTTTCATCCAGCTGGCGGTGGTGACGAGAGCCTCTGCTTGAATGAATGAGTTTCATCCAGTAAAATGTCTTCCCTAACCACAGTGACAGGGACGCTGTTTTTTTATTTATTTTTTTTACCAGGTGGGGCAACCCGCTGATAAGGGTAGTTTATTGCTTTAAAAAAAACAAAAAAACATTTGTTTGACTAGTGTCTTTCTCGACCCCAGACACCCGTGAGCCACTCTATAATATATATAATTTTTTAATTAAAAAGAAAATTCTATCAACAGTCTTTGACCTGAAAATCAGCAGAACATACTATTGCGTGCCGGAGAGGGAGCGCAAGGTGTGGGACACGTGCGGATTAGCATATCCGAGCTGGTAATTATCATTCATTATTGATTTTCTTTGGCTCCCTAATTCCTGCTCAGTGTTATTCAGTGCTGCAAACTGCGCCAGTCCATCAGATTGACAGACAGTTAAACTTAAACGACTGTGGGAGGACGGCGGAGCGACGGGGGGGAAACGTAGTGAACATGTAGAAAAATGTGTGTAACCTGCATAAGGAAGGCTTTGATTTCATGTAACACGCGTACTGCTACTCGAAATTGTAAATATTGAACATATACTGTATTCTGGGCAGGATGTGACCAGTTCTGTGACCGACACGTGCAGCTATGTTAGGCCTACGTGGTCGACAGCAGGGGCAGCAGGAGGCTTTGGGGAGACAGACGGTCGAAAGTTTCCCACAATGTCCCTCCATACGTAAACGCGGCTGAATAAGCCCAGTTAATGGCCGATTTTGGAGATGACACATGTCAGCTGTGCAGTCTGCTTCTGAAAATCCTAATTCCAATCAAAAGATGGTTCAGCGCAGTGATCAAGGACCATCTTTGGAAACCAAGATGCCACTTGGCATTAAGCTATTTTCCATGCACAATCAGATTTGCCATTTTGGGCCAGTGCTGTGAATTATGGTTTGGCGTCGGTACTCAACAAGCTATAAATATCAGTGATGGACTGCATCTTTATCCTTTGTGAAATATTGCGAAAAAGATGTTGGTGTTGATGCCAGCTCATTGGCTTAACAGGAAACAAACAGGAGTTTCCTTTCAAACGGATGTCGCATTTTCTGTGGCCCTCTTTTGAACCGAGCACATAAATGTTTTATTAGTAATAATTAATTTGCTACTTCACAGGAAGCGGCATCCAATTTGTCATTCACATAGCTCCGATATGAACAGCCGCAGTATGGTATCAGAGCTTTCCCCTCTATATGGTGCAGCGTAATTGTGTTTCCACGTTTTTGACAACACGGGGGCACGCAAGAAGAATCCTTCTTAAAACATGACTTCGATAGATAGATAGCTAGATAGATGGATAGATAGATGCTCTGCATGATATTGTGCACACAATCGGTCATAGTTTATTTTAGGCTGAAAGATCTCAGTACAATACCGGCTGTGTTGGAAGTCACTGGTCGGGAAACCCCATCGCACTTGGCCTCGCAGAGGAAATCGTCGATGGAGGGGCTAAGAAGTGGCCGGCTCTCTTGCTGCTCACTCACCAGCTGTAAGGGCAAACACAACAAGACATTGAAGACTCGCATTCAGCGCCCCCCCCATCCTATCCTCCGGTCCTGCTTCACTGTCCCCATCCCCACACTGGCATGTGTGTCTATTAGGAAGATAACACTTTCAGCATTCTAGCTTGTTTGCGGCGCATGATTTATTCACGCCGTCTTGACATAGATACCGTGAAGTTATTCCAATGCGCGTTGATTCACTCGGCTTTTAGAGACGCGAGGAACACCGATTTTTTCCGAAGACAATTTGAACCTGAATATGGTGAGATCTCATACTTGAACAGCAGAAGATGTATGTATTAACCACTGTGAGTCATGGTTAATCCCAGTGACTGCTCCCTGCGAAGTGTTTCCTACGTAATAGGGACGTTTGACAGCTGATGGGTATGGGCTTATTCTCACTCAGTGGCATCGTTATGAGAACAGATGGAACATCCATTGTGAATCAGTGCAACACTAATACATTACACACATTTTACATTGACACTAGTGTTCAATTTTAATTGACACGGACAGACAGAAAGGTATTAATATGAAAATGGGTTTCCTATATACCGTAAGTGGTGGTGTTGCGCTGGGTAGGATGCACACCCTTTTTCCGAGACTCCCACTGGATGTATACAATTCAGGAAACGGGGCCCCTCTCGCTAACATTATGTACGAGAAATCCTATAACTACAGGAAAAGGACCAGCGAACATTAGCGCACGCAATCTCACTGAATTAGTATCCGTCACCAAAAACCGAAACGTTGAGGAAATCCCAAAGGATGTGTCCCCAAATGTAATTTCTCCATAATTATAGCTCTGAGCGTCTTCGAAATCATGAAAATCATAATCACTTTGCTCACAAATGAGTGCATCATTTGTGGGTTCGCCAGTGCAGCTGCAGAGTAGGTTACATCTGATTCATTATTGGTGCCCTGAAGCCTGGGTACACCGGGGTGCAGCTGGCCCCCCGAACTGCCAACCAATGCGTCATCATTTGGAGTTTAGCTTTGTCCACTAGAACACAACCACCGTTGCCTGTGCAGTGAGTTCATAATGCCGCCAGCGAGGAGCCGTGACATTTGCTGTTGTTGCCCTCCGGGCCGTGCTCGCGAGCAGAATTTGAATGAAGGTGCTGAAAGTTGAATTACCTAAAAATGGAGTGGAGCGCACACAGCAACTTGTCCTGCGCCTGATATGGGGAAATGTGGTTTTCATCCGTGGCGGTATACGTGGGCTTACGATGGCGGATGTACAGTATGTCCAGTGCCTGATGGAGGGCGGGGGTGTGTGTGGGGGAGGTGGGAGGCTGGAGTTTTTCCCCTCTGACAGTCGGGAAGGATCAAAGCCTATCCTCCCGTCCTCCGTGTTTTTGGGGCAGAGCAGCGCAGCGGGAGAGCGGCCCGTGCTCTGGCCAGAACCAGCTTCCCTGCCACCTCATCTAACGCAGAAATCGGACTTTAAATTAAGTTGAGATGGATATCATGGTTATTTGCTTGAGTCACGGACAACAACAGAACGGTTTCCTGTAATAGTGATTATTTAATATTGTGTCTAAAAGATGACGATTTTGTTCATTAGAATTTAATTCTCGCTGCGCCAAGAGAGAAAACATAATCTTTCATTTTTTGTGGAGAAGGGGTCATTACTTTGTTGTGCGAGAGTTGGTGCAGCGCCGCAAGAACGCTGATCCAGCGCAGGTAATTATAGTCTTGTGCTGTTTGGGATCCAAAATGAAGTTTTGGTCCACGGTGTGAAGTAACCCGATTTCACCCTCTGCTGCCGCCAGCCCATGCATCTCCACCAATTTTGTGCCATGGTGACAAATCGGGGGATGAGAATGCACTGCGGTAGACTTGTTTTGAAAGGTCATATCCGTTGAGTGATTTACAGGAACGTTGTAATTGAGTCCGAATGAAGGCTGCTCTACTGTTCAATCAGTTACAGTTAGGTGAAGCGGATTGAAGCGTCATTTCATCTCCGCTTCAAAACTTCATAAAAGCTGCATGATAGCCACATCACCTGCTGGCCTTTCGTGGAAGACATGCTTCAATCTCCAATGGCTTCTTTTTGCCCACCGTCAGCTCAAACTCTACCCCATTAAAATACCAACGGAAAAACACAGGCAGAAATACTGAAGTGACACACTCAGCACTAGCAGCGAGTGGAGAGAGATTTTGCTTGGCATTCGTGGGAAACCGAAAAAAGCAGCGTTCATCCGCCTTTTCCATTATTATCTACCGCATCAAAGCACTTTTTCCCTTTGAGCCAGCGTGTTTGTGTTTGTATTTGTCTAGTGGTCTAGCTCACTGTGATACTGGATGTTTGCTTTCAACTGTGCGTGGCAGATACCTGTCCATCTAGATTACTAGAGCCGAAAGGATAGGTCCGGTCATTGATTCGTTTAATTGATGGTGGATTAACCGACAAAAGATGAAATGATCTCGTTCCATATCCTCCAGTATGATATGTTGTTCTGTTTTATTATAATTGTAATATTCAATATATTCGGGATCCGGGGACAAAATAAGTCATTTAATGATGTCAGCTCTGGCTCATCTCATCTGAAATGTGGTGACGAAACTGCCTCTTCCAATTATAATCAAATGTCAACTAATATCATGTCCCTAGCAACCCTGGCAACATACTAATTTAAGGCTCAAATTCTACTCACACTTTTCAACACCGAAAGATCACGTGGTGTTCCTCTATAAGCATTTCCTACAATTGCCATGGGGGTAATTTTAAGTAATGGTTTGGAAAAGATGACCTCTGCATTTTCCTTCAATCGTCCATGAGGTAGGGACAGTGGATCTGCTCCATTCATCTGGGGAGAGGTGTCAGGCCTTTTGGTGGCAAGCTGCATACAAACGCCAATTAAAACTTCCCTCTTAACTCTTGAGAGAAGCTTTCTCAGCTTTTTGCCTTTTACTCTCGCTACAAGGAGTTTTTTGTTTTGTCCATCCTCTCCTCCTGCTATGCCCTTCTTTCCCCCCCCCCCTCCTCTCCCATTAAAAACCCTCTGTCATTGTGTTTACAAGTACTTAAAGGTGTAATCTAGAAAATGATGTCATGGAAAACTGCAGCTAATTGTGCCGCTTGGGCTTGATTCCAAGTGATCCCTCAGATGTTGCTGTCAGGGGAACTGTGTACCAGTTAAACCTGTCACAGCCTTGGAGGCAGTTGAGGACGGGAGGTGGAGAGGGTGGAAAACACTTCATGAAGGGTAACAAAAATATCAAAGCAGAAAATGTACAGCATCTGTTCGATAAAACATGGGGGGTACGTGAGGCCTGGTTATATTTAGAAATAAGCACTGCCAAGGTCCCCCTGCATGTGAAGTTTGCATGCTGTGGTCAGGAATGGTGTCACCTGTAACTCCTATGCATCTTATGCATTATGCTTATCCTGATTGTTCTAACATTTGTTCTGGCGGCAAAATTGACACGAGTTGAATTTATTTTTGAGCTCTACAACTGTTGTTATTCAATATCTTACGTATTTCCCCATCACAGTCGTCAGCCGTAGTCCATCTCTTAAAGGAATTATTATTATTGAAACAAATAAACTTTTGCTCCTAAGGAACCAGAATGACTCAAAATAAATCACTGCTCCCTTAGTCTGGCGTAACGAAAGAGCGCGTCACCAAGCGCAGTATTGTTCATTCAAGTCTTCTCTACAAAGGACAAATGTGATCTGTGGCTGAGAGGAAATAAAATTAATCAGGCTTTGTTCTATACAGGCATTGCTGTTGGTAGGCTTTGGTCTTTATGGGATATTTTGAAAGTAATTAAAATATAGAATATCACCATGCAAGCAGCAAATCAATTTCACAATGCAGTAATATAATCCTTGACTTCCGGGTATAGTGTGGTTTGGTTTTGTGTTCCACAGTTTGCGTCTCCTTTTTAGAATTTGGGCCATCTCGACTAAGTTAGGATCTCACCAGTAAAGTGTCCTGCTTAATGACACAGTAATCATAATTGTGGGTTTTCACCTCCTTGTTACATATGTATATGACATCTCCTTTTCATTTCTTCCATTTTCAGCTTTCTTGGAAGTTTTCCTGATTGGTTTTAGAGAGTCTGGACTGGCCTGAGAACCACGACTCTTCAAAGCCCATTGAGACATATTGCACTTCCCAAATAGACTGGCCTTGACTTGACATATGGCGTGAGGAGCCACAGCCTGTCACTTAGCCTACGTCATTTGCTAAGTGACATCAAACTGGGACGTGGTGCCTCCTGCCAGCCACCTCGGCCACAGGAGATAACTCCTGGTCAGTTTTAAAAATGTACTTATTTGAAAATGGTTTGGCTTGAAAGGATTTTGAAGCAAATATAAAAACCCCGTCGGATCTACATAAGAATTAATCAGGGAAAAAAAAGATGCAACCTTATCTGTTTTTCTGCCTTACCCAGTTCAGACATTAAATATTAACGGGTACTCTTAAGTAAAACAATGCTGACGTGCCACAGCTGCCTGCTCCTTTGTGCATATGAGAGAGTGCCGTGCATACAGCAAGCGGGTCTGAGCGATAATTATTTCGCTTATTTGGCGTGCTCAGTTTCTTGCTTTGTTGTTCAGTTACTTGACAGCAATGTTGCAAGTACATACCGTTGGTACTTAAGGGCTCTGGTGTAATGGTGCATGTCATCAGGAAAAGACCGTAATACCACATATCATGGTTAGGGCCGCACAGTGTGACAAGAAATCCATTTCTAGATAAATGATCGGATTTACTCTAATAATGATAAATGTCAGAAACAACAGTTATTTTAATACAATGATGCAGATTAACTTCTTTATGTTGGCTTACATCCAATGACAGCATGGGCTATTGGTTAATGGTTGCATAAAATCGGTTATTATTGTATACATTTTATAAAAAGAAATCCACCCGGAATTAATTAAGTTGAGCGAGCCGCTCATAACATTATGCGTTTAATCGGTTCGATTTATGGCTGCTGTACATGCCTGGTGTCAGTGGTATTGCATGTATGTTCCTCGGAGCCTCCTGTGGCTAATGCATGATAGAGAGAGCTTATTTCCGACATCATGACTGTGATTCCTGTGAGCCAGGCGATGATTGTTGAGGATTGTTGCCGACACTTAATAAAACCTACATGAACTGGGTAATGGTTCGAACTCTATTGTGCTTTTGCACTGAGGACATTTTTTGTACGAGTTTGTGCCTCGAAGTCAATAGTGTTTCCTCTCACAAAGATGGAAGGTATTGACATTTGCAAGTTGTAAAAAGTTATAAACAGGGATTCATTGAACTGTTGTCTGCCATCATATCGATTTTTGTGACACTCATCACAAGGGAATTTAATATGTTCAATACATGCACCTGAATTACCCAATTTTCTGTTTTAGCCATCAGTCACATCCTGTTCCACGGCAGAAAAGCTGCTGTGCCATTATTAAATCCCCTCCACTTGAGCGGTAACATTATTTTGCTGGTGTGACAGCTCATCACACCAGACATTGTTTTAGAAAATCAATCCGCTTTAAAGCATGCCACACATTATTTAAACACACACGTAAGCTATACGAGGAGAAACACAGCAGCACACGCATTGCACAGATGCAATCAGGGACAGAGCAGGAACAACTCTGGAGCACCACTTTTATCCAGCTGTAACAAGCAAAAGAGAAGTGAAAAGCGGGCGCGGTAATTTGCTGCAGTATTTTCTACAGTAGCTCAATGCCACGCTGCGTGGCATAGCATTATGAAAATGAATTCACACGCCACTGGTGCGGCGGATTAGCTGCTTATGAGGTGTAAAAAGTTCATGCCGAGGTTTTTTTTCTGACCGAAATAGGAATGGGAGAGGAAATGTGTGTTGACCCACTGGTTAATTACCCCCAAAGATAACTAAATAAATACAACACATCTTAAGTAGGAGAGCACTGTAAATCTTTCGAAGGCAAATTTTTGTTTGGGGGGGGGGGGGGAATTGATCGTTGCAGCAATTTGAGGCTGCTTCCACAGATCACAAGATCATTATTCACTGCTGGTGTATATGTAGGGGCCTGCGTAGAAGGGTTTTATACCCCATAGAGCAGCTAAAAATGTGAAACAACAGTCGTAAAGCTTAAGGAGCAAGTTAGTAAACAGTGGCGGTTGGCTACGGACACTTAAAGCTTTGCTGTCGTTTCAGTGTAACCGCCACATGACGATGTTGCGCTCGGAGACGGGGAGGGAGGTTTCTGAAATGGTTGTGCCCACCTTGGTAGTCACTGTGAGGAGGGGCTTCCCTTCTGATGACGCCTTACTGGGTATCTCCTTCAGGACCATGGCAACAGTCTTATCTGCAGCCCTAGAGTCTTTCCCCTACAACAGTGAAATCAACAATGACTCGTGTCAGGACAGTTGGACAACTCAGTGCTTTTTTTTTTTTTTTTTTTGTAACCCATCCAGGGCATCTTACAGTACAGACTTTAGCTTATGACGATGGAAAATACTAATGTGTGTGTGTGTGTGTGTGTGTGTGTGTGTGTGTGTGTGTGTGTGTGTGTGGGGCTGTCTAACAACACAACATCAACTGAAGACATTTCCACAAGACTATGGCGATGAAAAGAGGGTCACGGCACAATGTAGAGGGGTTGACTGCAGACAGTGATGAGCATGTTGGTCTACAGCAGTGTTTGTCCACAGTATTGTACAGGGCTCAGTGCACGGACCCTTCTATTTTCCCCTTAGTACTCTTGTGTACGTGGCAGATGAAGGTGCATGTCAACTAGCTTGTAATTTATGTCTGTTGGTGGTGTGGTGATTGTTGACGCTATGATGGGAAACAGTGGAGATTTGACTCCAGAGCTTCAACAATTTGTGTATTTCGTAACAAAAGTCGCAAAAACCCAATTTTTCAATTCAAATTTCGGATATACATACATCAGATCGTGAAATAGGCAAACATTTTAGATTTTGCTGAGCAGGACCTGTTGTAATACTGCTGGTCACTGGAGAACCGAGTGTAACTTTAGGTTACAGTGGTTACATAATAAGTGCAAAACATTTTCAAACAGTTCAAATTGATTCCATAACACCTCGTCAGAATCTGGACTGCAGAAACCACCAGCTTCCTCTCCAACATTTATGCACTTTACAATTTATCCACAACCACAAGATGAAATACATGGCACGCCACACAGATTTCACAGAATTAGTACATCAGTACATAACAGTTTACCCCGTAAATGCACTCATTCCTCAGCAATTTAATCTGCTGACCAGAGAGAGAAAACTGCTGCTTGTCACACGTGCTTTCTGCCTTTATTAGACTGGCTGAAAGCGTCTGTTCAGACAGAGCATGATGAACACTGAAAACCTTTTTGCTTGGATCTTATTAGGGCTTTTCATGTTTCCACTTGCCAGAAAAATGGATTAGGCATGTCTTCCACTGATTTCCTCAAAGGATCATGTCACCAAATGCGGTGTGCCTAGAGTCCGCTCGGAAGCCCAATGTTTCTAATAAAGTCCCTAAAGGCCACCTGAGCCCACGGCGTGCTAGAACACTGCCAGGAGCAGAGTGGCTGAATGAGGCCAGAGAGGTTTCAATAAAGCTAAAAAAAAAAAAAGCCTAAATGTTTGTTTTTAGTTGATTAGTTGTTTTTTTTCTGAGGTGCAGAGGATGCCCTTTTGGTGGTGCTCGATGTTGCTTCCGTGCCGTATGTGCACGTATTGTGGGAGCCAACGGTGCAGAGGGTATCTTCCACCAGGCACGCATAGAGGTGCTTGGCAGCACGTTACAGAGAGGACAGCTGTTGAGAGGATTGATCCCTTTTTTTTTACTACTTTGTTTTCCTGTTGAACACAGCTGTTTGACCATAAGATTATCATGTGTTAAAAAAAAGGAAGATAAATGGAGGGTTTTATTTTATTATGCAGGCAGCCAAAGGGAGAAATTATGTTATAATAATAATAATAATAATAATAATGATGATGATGATGATGATGATGATGATGATGATGATGATGATGATGATGATGATGATTGTTATTATTATTATATTGGTTTTGTATTATATATTACATACCGTATATCGATATAAAATTTGATGAAAGACTGGAATTTAAATCATCTTTTAGTGAAGGAACACCAGTTTGTTCATCATTAAATATTTTACTCCCTTAATACAGCCGCATCAGACTAATGATAACATCTGAAAAACAAATTATCCACAGTAGATGAGATATTGAAACAGTTCATTGAAATCATTAAGTGCTGAGCCTTGTATATCTCAAGGCTCAGAAATGTCTTTTATAAATCTCCCAGCCATCACTGCATTGTCACCCCCTCCAAACTACTACATTTACTGCTCATTTATAAACAGGTATTGGAGGTCGAAATTATAGAATTTCATTGCAAAGTAGTTGTATTTCTTAGGTGAAGGAGGCCCCATTGTGTTAGCAGTAGATGTCTCATTGACTTATTATTACTCTCCTTTTTCTCAGTAAATTGATTCTTTCACAGCCTGCGTCTATAGTCACCTGGAACTCATGATGATTCCTTGAAATGAGAGTTGTTAGTAGAATTAGGTTTGGTCGAGTAAGTATGGTTCGGTTAGTGTCATGTTTTTTTCTATTTTAAATCAAATACGGGTCGAAACATTATTATTAAAAGGAGCACTTTTGACAACATTTGGAAAAAACAACAAGTAATGTGTGGTGGCTCAGACTTATGAAGAGTAAAATGAAATGGTGTGTCCTTTATGCCATTCAAGGGACAATAGTGAAATAATCCACAGAAATTCATGTGTCACTGATATATGCAAGGAAGCTTCCTTGGACACGAAATGCTGCCAGAACATGGCAGAGCCATACTTTTTGCATATAGAAGTTCAAGGTTTCCTGTCAAAATGGGTCACCGGATATGGGATCATCCATTATGCTTTTTGACATTTAAAAAATGGGAACGGTTATGCTGTAAACCATTCATTTTCATATGAAAGGGTGCTGACAGGTTCCCATCCCTTTTGCTTATTACATATCTGATACACTATTATTTTAAGAAATATTTGTAATTAAATAAGCCACATTTTGCCAAGTAAATATAGTTGGAGGTTTGTCTGACCAATCACCAAAGAATGTGTCATGTTGAGTCTCTGAAGTTAAAACAAGATTGCGTTTTTAAATAAGTTGGAGTGAAACGTGAAATGTATGGTGATCAGTAGTTTATTATCTCAAATTATATGTCGTACCTGTGAAAAGGAAAAGTGTTCTTTTACTGTCCAGAATTTGTGAACACGTATTATTTATTGTTGGAATACAGTATAAATGTTCACTCCAGCCCTATTTGCCTTTACTGTAAAATATGGATTTCATGAGGGATAACCTGCTGCTCAAAATCAGGACACTTTTCATTTGATCCATTTTATCATGTTAAACAGGTGACATTTAAGTCCTGCATTGTGTAAGATAGGCTATATGTGTTTTTTTGTATATAAAGCATAGGTTGCAGTCCAGCAATAAGTTTTACTGACATCTTTAAAAAAAAATATATATATATATATACTCCCCTCCAATTGCAAAGGATGGTCAGACCCTAGAGCACAATATGATGCTGCAGCATCAGCTGGCTGGCAGACCTCTACTCTCACCTCTTACAGGGTCCGCTCTTGGTTAGATGGCATGCCACTCTGCAGATGGATTATTGATCATAGTAGTGGATGGAAACGCGTTATTTGGATCTGAAGAAAATGTCCGCCTCCTGTCGACAGTGGCAATGAATGAGTGGATTGCTGCAGACCCCTGACACTAATCCTCTGAAGTTGTGTAAATATAATGAAGCCGAGTTCAGGTTTTGAGATCTGGAGAAGGTACTTTGGCGACATGTGTTTTCACAACACAATCTGATGCCCCGTTATTACATTCTTAACCAAAAGTCCCAACAATACTGCTGAATGCACGCACGCACTCACACACAAACACACACACACACACACACGCACACACACACACACACAGTGCGCAACAGAACCCTCTGGTGCCTCTCCAGATATTAAAGCCAATAACTGACTTCCAATAACACTAATACTCTGGATAAGCTAAGCAAATGTTGCCATGGGCCTCCCATTTTATTGCTGCCATTACAGCTGAGGCAGCTCATTTTCTGCACTGTTTATTGGCTCTCATACACTTTATGGGGATTGCTTCTGATAATGAATGGGAAATGGCGGCAGCTACATATAATACGTCACGGCAAACTAGGACAGCGACCACGTTTCAAGACCATTTGTAGAATTGAATGTGTTTACCCCTGCTTAGAAGCGTCTGTCCCAAAACGATTGGCATGTGCTGTGTGGGTGTTCGCTGCAGTTTAAGGCAAGCCTTTTCTTTATTTATTTATGTTTTCAATAATGGCTAATACAATTCATGTCAACAATTCAAAATCTGTAGCAGGGGGAAAAAAAAGATATTCCAGTACAAATAACAATCCTCAACCAAGGCTTGTCTCCATGCGATATATTTATAACCCTCTCGTGTCCCCAGGGTGGCTGGTAAAGACTTGAAAAAACGGATATTAAGTCATTGCCAGCCCGAGAAACATGTCTTAGTAATAAACATGATTTAACTCTCCAAGACTAAAACTGCTTAAAGGCACATTTACAATCAGGCCACTTCTTAGTTTGTGTTGGAATGTTCTTTTTGGCTGGCAGCAAAATAATCTCATATAATTTCAGATTTTAAGTGTAGAAAATTAGGACAAATTGGAAGCGTTAGGGTCTGTAGCAAGGTTGTTTTGTTTTTAATTGTTACTTGAGTGCGTGTAATATATTGCACCTACTACAGCATAGATTTGTTGGGATTGTTCATTCTACTCAACATACAAATGATATTCTCTCTGAAAGTTTGATGAGAATAGTGACACCAGTCTCATGTCTGGATGATAAACACGTGAGTAAAGCACAAAGACCACAAAACACAAACATCTGCAAAATAGGATCACTTACATATTGACTCATGCGACACTATTTGAAGTGGCGGTGATTTGAAATGCATTTGAAGGCTGAGATTAGATCACTGTATGCGGTTCCCAGGTTTGATTCAAATGCCTAATGCAGGAAAAAAAAAAAAAAAAAAAAAAGGAAATCTTAGTGAAATGCATTAGGCTAAAAGCTGTAAAATCACTTAGGCTTTAAAAGTGTTAAAGTGAATCAGCTTATTCTATTTGCGCCGCGTTTTCCCCTCAGATTGCTTGGACAGCAGTGCTTAGCCGGGGATCTGTATAAAAGTATTTGCCTGTCAGGAATGTCTGCCATAGTAGTGTGAAAGACAAGTCTGCATGGGCTTCAGCTTTGGTGACGCTTTCAATCCCTCCGTCAACAAAAGAGGTTTCAGGCGCGCCGCGGAAAGCCACCCCGTGGCTGCGTTTCTGCGCCGGCGGCATTGAACTACCGGAGGGCATGTCAGCCCTTCTGCTGTGAGTCTGACCCAGCGCAAATACTTTTATGGAGTTTCTCGGGTCGTGAGGTTGGCCTCGAAGCGCCACGTGACGGCCAGTCGATCACCGTGTGTGAGGGATTTTTTTTTTAGAAAGGACTCCGCAGCTGTATTGCATCTGTGTTTCCTGTATCGATGAGACATAAGTACAAAGGCGTCAGGCCAACATTTCCACACAACTACTTCTGACACTAGTAGCTATATATATATATATATTATTATATATAACATGCCGCTGCTGCTGAATTGTTTTCCCAGTCAGAACCAGGGAAAACATGTCATGATCAAAAATCACACTCATGATTACAAGTGGCACATGTTTAAGGGCAGCACCATACGTTTAGTGACGACAAAATCCCACAATCTATAATGAAAGAATATGCTTTTAAGTGCTTATTCAGCATGACGTGGATC
Organism: Colistium nudipinnis; assembly: GCA_016785305.1. Lineage (NCBI taxonomy): Eukaryota > Metazoa > Chordata > Actinopteri > Pleuronectiformes > Rhombosoleidae > Colistium > Colistium nudipinnis. The sequence goes on along the minus strand of JAFBJU010000733.1, from coordinate 129,241 downwards.
TTAAACTCAAACGTATTTTTTGAAAAGTAATTATGAAGTACTTGGTGAAAGGGCATTGACGCACGGACACTTGGACAGATTATGTTTTTTCTCTTGCAAAGAAGTTACATAAGCTGACAGCTGTGTTACAAGTGACGCAAGGCTGTAAGGCTGGAGAACAAGGAGGAAGCGGCCGCCACGAGCTTAAGCAGGCTAACGTTACCATGCGCGGTTGCAAATTTGAATCTCCAGCTAGTCAGAAAAAAAAGAATACTTGGAAAAGGCAGCAAAAGATATTAAAAAAAAAGTTAAAGTTATCCAAATGATTAATGAATGAGGGAAATAGAAAAGTCTTCAATGTCAAATGATATTCCATTCGTTATTGCAATTTTAACATTTCAGGAACTTCATTGACTTAATTAAAATTGTAATTGTTCAAAACAAAACATCAAAAATAAATCTTAAAGATATACAATGCATATTTTACTACTATGTTTTACTTTATTCATAAAAGGGCATTTGTCATGTCAACTTGAACTTGACAATGCTCATTTTGAGTGAAAAAGGAAAGAAGCGAACACTCTGTTTCCTACTTGGTCTTTTTGTTTGAATATATTTTGTGCTAATTCCGTCAAGAAATTCAGCGGCATGGTCCAGCACATTTTCTCACCCTAAAAACCATTGAATCGAATGCACAGCAGACTGCACCAGAAATGACAAATGAATGCACAAAATCAATCTCTGATTGTGTGACACTCTTCCATTAGCCCTACATACAAAAAGACTTTACGTGCCCTCACTGTTTGACCGCAGTAATCTTGCCACCAATCATTTATAAATGTTACACAATCTATTGATTATTCTCCATCAAATACATGATGATTTAAACCAAAAAATAAATAAAAAGAAGCTTCTCATTAAAAAGAACAGCCTGCTAATGAGCCCCTCATACTGGACCTTTCAACCAGGATGGGAGCGACGTGAACCCAGTCCCCGCGGATACTGCGGGCTGATGTCGAAACATGAACACGAGACACAGGCCGCTGCTCATAAAACATTAACACGGGATCACGGAGCATGTAAAAAGCATGTCAATCTCAACATAGTACACGCAACCCGACTCTCGGGGCAACGAGCATCCTACCCCAGGGGGGGCTGTACGTTGGATTCGTTCGTATGTGTGTACAGTATGTATCGTACGCTGGCCAGCGTTTCCACCTGACTGAGCACTTGTGAACTTGTGAGGGAAACGGCCGAGGAAGTGACGGCACTGGCGTGGAAAGTGGCCTGTGGCATGCGTTACAGAGAGCTTTGGGCGCGGGGTTGCCCAGTTGACATGCTTTTTGACACATGCACATTTCACTCCCTGCGATTGTTCAAGGAAAAAACACAAGGTTTTAGCTGTGGCTTCTAGTGTGCTTCGTTGAGCACTCCCAGTGTTGGGTAATGCATTCCCGTTTCGCATTATGACCGCAAATATTAACATTGTTATATCGCCCCGGGGTTACTTACAGAATATATACACAGATCGGGGCTGCCTGGTTGGATGTATAGTATCCAGGAAAGGGGATGTATACAATTGGATTTAAGACTAATTAAACTCACTCTCTTCTCACTATTTTGAAGAACGAACGATTAGGAAGGAGTATTTTCTTTCTCTTTAATAATTAGAATATTTCTGAGATAAGCCACATTTTTGGAAATCCATATGGCTTTGGGTTCTGTGCCTCAACTGCACTTTTTTTCCTCATCTCACTAATTGCCCCGCTTGCATAAGTGCCATGTTATTCCTACATCCTCGCTCATATTCGCACACTCTGGCAACCTCTCAGAGGACTGTACAGTGTTCTATGCTGTGTTTACCATTCTACTTGGCTTACTCCTCATGCTGATAGCGTTTGCAAGATAAAATGGCAACGCTTTAAAGGGATCCGCAGCTTCCAGGGCTTGTTCTTTATTGTCGTGTCAGTCACAAGGACACGGAGCAGGCCTTCATTTCAGTGGCCATGACCGTATGGTCGATAAACAAACAAATCACGCCCCGGTGTCACTTAGAGTTGAAATCTAACATTAACAGAATAGCGTTTTGGAATTACTTGAACATTTGTAATTTACACGTCATAATCTGGACGTTTGGTCTTTTGATGACACATTATTATCATTATCATGTAAACCTGACAGCTGGTCCGCGGAGCTGCAATGTTGAGGAATAAGAGGGATATTTTGTTTCCCGGCGTACGTTTCAACTGTCAAACGAAATTTCCTCCTTTTGTAATCAACAAAAAAAAAACATGAGTTATCGTCTTCAGGGAATCATTTCCCTTTAATTAACCACAGATTAGTCATCGGAGAGTCTTTCTACCTTGCTGACATGACTAAAACGGCTGCATAGCGTGAGATGAATTTGTTTAAGTTGCAATCGTCAAGATTTCACAACTTGACAAATTGAGTGACAGCTATAGCTGCGGTGGTAGTGAGAAGGGTGGTTAAATACGATGTTGCTTTGACAGCCAAACTCTTGAAAGTAATTGTAACAGTGTTCTCATTTTATTGGCCCATATTTTTTCCATACAACAGTGAAGTTGGCAGCCATATTAAAAGAAATATGGTCAACATTGAGGCTGATACTGAGGAGGATACATTTGCACTGGATTACCTTACGGGCAACTTGATACATGGTGCGTAGTGCAGTGCAATGGTGCACTCGTAAAAACAATAAATACTGCAACCAGGCCAATAACCCAGGTCTATGAATATGAGGGGTTCGTGTTGGTTGGTTTCCGCTTCTGCTCACACATTTCTACAGAAATTCAGGCATTGACTGAGATTTATGATCAACCTGGCTTAGCTGCGGAGCTAGGACACAGCTGCGAAAGACAAAACCAGCCATAAACCTGCCAAACAACCAACTAGAGAACAGAGCACCTTCACCACTGCAGTATCCAGAATCTCCCATCTGATGCCCTGGATAACGCACAGTCTCATCCCGGACCTCATCGTCTGAGGGTAAATCAGAAAGTAAAAGGCCACGGGCCAGCCTGACAACTGGGCCTCCATCTCTCATTGTGAAGGACTTTTTCTGTGAAACAAATCGTCCCTGAGATTAGAGAAAGAATATTGCATGTCGTGGCTGCTCCTCCAACCGTGAAAAACATCATACTGCGAAGGGGCACAAACGATGTTATGAAACAGTTGTCTGAAACGCTGAAACACGATTTCATTGATCTGTTTGAACCCAGTCAGCTCTTTGAATGCCGAGGTGTTTATGAGTGACACATCGCCAACTGCTGCCTGTGAGGATTCCAATCCTTCACCCCCTGTACTCCGTCCATTGATTAATCTGCTGAATATTTCCTCAAGTTGTTTGTTTGTCTGCTTTATAAAACAAAATATTACGTGACACAATCTCTAGGTCTCACAATAGTTGACAACTTATTGATTTGAATTGTAAATGCAGTCAGAAGGATCCGGTCCGTATCCAACTACCTAATTGTGTACACACCGCCTGGCCCTTAGTGTGTGTGGGTAAAACGGAAATGTGTCTGATTGAACATTAATGGTTTGAAGCGTTTCCTCCATTGGCAAACTGGATATCCATCCTCAAGGACAACCTCACATTAATGTTTTAAGGGATATGCAAAATGGGATACACTTCATATGTTTCCTTTTGAGGGACTGGGATCCGCCTGGCCTCACTCTCTGACACATTTCCTCCTGTGTATTTGGCACAATGGTACTAGCGGCAGAGTTTTATTAAATACTCTTTTATGCTGATCTGTATTCCTTTTACTTTGCATGTCCAGTACTTCGGCATACCTTTGACAAAATGTGCTATACAAACAAACGTACCTTGTCTGTTTATAAGCTCATGCAGAATCCCAAATGACCTGGCAGCAGGGCATGGCTGAAGTAGTGTTTCTATTTTAGTCGTGAACCAAACCTCATTATTCACTCTGTGTACTGTAGCTACAGACCAGAAGCACCTGAGCCATCTGCGACCTACTGCAACGTTGTGAAATAGCCGCAATTCAGCAATTCCTCGCGTTCCTCGATTTACTCCTCAATGCATTTTGAGCAGCGAAGCTGCGCTGAACACTTCACCGAGCAGGTGTACTGTCTTCATGCATTTTATCATGTGCTGTTAAGCAATACTTTACGTGTCTATTCGCGTTTTTTGGGACACCTGTTTTCAGGCTTTATCCTTTTTTTAAGGAAAGATTTCGTTCAATTTGAATTCTCAGCCTTGCTCCAGTTAAATGGTTGTGTGGTTACTTTTTCCAAGCTTCTCTGCAATTTGGAAACCAGCACATTCCATAAGCCCCCCCCCCCCCCCGTTTTCTAAAATGATATTACCAACAACTGTTGATTGGATTGCTGTGAAATGTTTGCCAGGATTCATTGAATGATGACTTCTTTATAATTATAATTTTGCCAGCGTTCACTCCGGCAGGAATTTGTGCATTGCTGTCCCCAAGTGCGCTTAGCTGCAACTAGCTGTGCCGTGTTGGGTCCTGCTTATCAAGACAGTTGTTTTGTTTATATATAGGCTTAAGCAGGGAATAAGAGGGCTGATGGAGGCCATACATGTCAATCTGGAATGACAGCGATCAATACATTAAAATCATCCTCACATTAGACTCCTCCCGTGCTGGTATAACCAAGGGGGACACCTTTTCATCAGACAACATCTCACACGCTCTGTAATTGACCTCATCTATTATAAACACATCTCCTTGACCCTTACTCCCATTACCTGACCTACAATCATCCATTTCCCACATCAAGGGCCCAGTGAGACCGGCAGGGTTTCTGTCAGTGTTCAATTTGGGATTGTAATTCCACCAGCAGCAGCAGCAGGGAAACCATCTTGAGAGTAATGGAAAAAAGCTATGGATTCAAATGTAGCCAAATTCTGATCACCTGTTCCCAATATATTTATGAAATGAAATGACAAAAATGGTTCAACATCGTCATCATCTCTTAAGCATTTGAAAAAGAAAAAAGTATTTTAGTTCCTTTTGACAAAAAACGTATTGCAAGCAATAACTGAAATATGTGATATGATTTATGTGATATATGATTTTTTTCCAGGTGAATTCAAAAGGATAATTTTCTCACTGGCCAAAAGGGTTAATTAAATCATTTTATAATTATAATGGAGCTGACGTCCACCGAGGCCAATAATGATTACATGATTGTTTTGGTCTTTTAGTAGAAATGTAGGGGGGGAGGAAGTTTATTATTTATTTCTCATCTCATGGATCCAGAGCATACTGAACATGTCATAACCTGTAAAGTTGTTATTATTATTATTATTATTATTATTATTATTATTATTATTATTATTATTATTGTAACACACTGCAATACGAAATGGCGTGGCAGTCACTCCGTATGGCCCTTTTCTTCCAAATCACACATTCACATCTCAGAATGACTTTGAGAGATAAGAGGGGTGGTCATGATGGCGAGAGAGAGCAGGATTGAAGCACAAAGGTAGTTTGATGGCGACTGGGCGGTGCCGCTCACCCTCTGCCTCCACTTCAGCGCCCCACTTTGGTAACTCCTAATATCCTGGCAGAACAAAAGCTCTCCCCGGGCCCCTGTGACCACTTTCCCCTTTCCCCATTACCTGCCCATTAAGAAGAAAAAAAAATTGAGAATGTGGAGAATGAGGACACTGCAGCCCTTTCTTGACGAGCCATTCCAAGTCATTACTTACACTATAGCCGTGGCCTTACTCGCAGCTTGGCCTGTGGCTGCTAATGATGAGGGATGGCAGTAAGAGGAGGAGGATCCCCTCTGTGCATTGAGCTGAGGCTACGGTAACCTCATTACCGGCAGCTGCCAGGAAAATGGCATTACATCCTCACTGCAGACCCCTCTCTCACTCGGAGCCTCCGACTGGCCTAGATCCCGACGGCTGCGCTGCCTTTTTGTCTGCGGAGGAGCTCATCATTGTGCTCTGTGAGAAGCTGTCATACACGAGACTACTAGTCAGCTGTCTGGCCCTGAGTGCTTTGATTGCAAACCGTGGCTTAATGTCTTCTCCGTGCACCGCTATTCCAGACCGTCAAGATGTGTTTTGATTCAATTAGCGGCCAAAAATAGTGCACGCGAGACCAGATGCCTTTATGCTGCACGACGGAGACGTTGTTTGGAACGGTATGCCACTGGGGTGGGGGGGGGGGGGGGGAGGGAGGTGGGTCGGGGGGGGGGGGGGGGGGGGGGGGGGGGGGGGGGTTTGATCGAGATGTGGACAGCAGGAAAAAGAACAGACCGTTTTGTGCAACTTCAAAGCGGAGAGCAATTTTACAAGGCATCTTTTTAATGAGTTGACTCAAAGCCGAAATTCCTTATTTGGATACCTGCAATGTAATCCTTTGTCTGATCTGTCTCATGTATCCGAAATAGGCCCAGAGCTATTTATGGGCAGAGAGAGAAAGAGGTTGGGAGGGAAAGAGAGAGACAGAACCAAAGATGATGTTTTTTGTCAAACTTTATGCACTTGATCTGCTTAGATTTGTTTCGCCTTTGCAATTTTGCTTCACATTAATAGACAAGAGAGGCTTGTCAATATGTCATTGTTTGGATGTGTGCATGCTTGTGTGTGTGTGTGTGTTTGCCAACTCATTGTCAATCCGCCACAATCACTATTGAGTATGTCAAAAGATAAATGCTCTCCCATAGTACCATTGATCTTAATGGAGGCAGGATAAACACCACTGAAGAACGCACCACCATGAACTACTGTCTTTCAGGTGGCCAAAACATAGGTTCATTGAAAAGTAATCCATTTTAAAATCAGTGTCCAACTCTGATCAAGGGTCTGCCGAGCTGGATTTTCTCCCTGAGCTCTTCATTAAACAGACGGACGTCCCGAAAAGCTGAACAATGAGAAATGCTTGAGTCAGCTTTGTCAGCGTGTTCTTGTTGTCTTTAATTATCCGCTGGCAGAGATGTTGCAGTGTAAATGGATTTTAATCAAAATGTTGGCTTATTTTAGCCATATGTCATCCTTGTTGACTTCAGCCGTGAAGCCGGCACACACGCGCGCACAGCAGGTTGCCCAGACACGGCCCCGTGAGGCCCTTGATTACCTTGAGTGACTTTGTCCAATTAAAGCCTTTGGAAACAGCAGCTGCAGGAATGGAACTGTGGAGAGGGGGAGGTGATGGGCCATTGTGTGCCAGCGTAAGCACCGCAACGAGCTGCTCTCTGCCCGTTGATCAATGAGCCTTTTGTAACCTGATGTAACCATTCGATACCCTCCTCACCGAGGTAGTTATTTACTGCCTCTTTAGTTGTAGCTCAGTTTAGCTCTGTGATTAAAGTCCAACCAGCAACCGGAAAGCTCCCCATTAGAGCTGAAGCACATGTATCGCACAGGGTTAGGGTTCTTTGATTCTCTGTCTGGAGAAAAAACATATTTACGGTCTCTAAGCAAGCACGGTGAATCCAAGACAGATTTCCAGTCGTAGCGCGCTAACCAGCTGTCCTACAGGTGAAGAGTGGGTCTTCTTAGGTGATGTTACTGTGCACTTTCGAGAACCTCGATTAGCATAGTGCCACAGTGCGGGAGCGCTGAAACCCAACCCCCCAACCCCCCCCCCCCCCCCCCCCCCCCCCCCTACAGTGATCCTGCCAGCATCTTGTCCACCAGTCCGTCACTGGAACAGATCAAGGTCCCGGGGTGCGAGCGAGATTGGCCGTCAGCAATGGCTTATGGTTTGAAGATGCGCTCCCATGCCGCCAGAGGAAATGAGCGCTCTTCCGATGCATCTGTACACATATTCGTAAAAAGGATCTTGCTGGTTAGGGAGATGGCAGTAAATGCATCCATAGTGTGTCGGAGTGGGTAAAATTCACTTACCAACTCACTTGATAAGGTTTGTCTTCATGAAAATTTATTTCCAAACTCCTTGAAATGATCAAATCAAAGACGCCTCCTTCCTTGGAAGCAGTGGTATGACAATATATGGAACTGTATAATCCAAGCAGACACTTTGAAACACTCACAGATTTTGGGCAGACATAAGTAAACCTTCCAGTGCCCAAGCCGATCCGAGTGATTAAGTAAACATTTAAAAAAGCTATTAGAGAAACTACAGAAACATGAGGCACAATTAAACCCCAGACTGCCTGCATCAGCTTTTCTATCCCTCTCTGTCCTTGTTTTTTTTTTTTGTCTGACTTGCATTTTTCTTCCTCGTCAAAAAAATGTTATTAAGTACGCACTTGATACTTGAGTAGATGTCCAAAAATCAAACAATAAAAAGCAGTCAGTTAAAAATCAATGAAGTGATGCATCACTGATTTCTGAAAGTCCTTTTTCTTAGCAGCAACAACAGCAGTTATGTGGCTGCCAGTTTCTGTGCAGTAAATGGAAAAAAAAAAGGCCCTTTAGTTTTTGTCACAGTAATATGCTCCATTTTTCAAGCTGATCTGTACTAAACTGCTTACAGAGTTTGTGTGAGCCAACGTTGAGAGAGAAACAACATTATATTGTCGATCAGCGCAGAACGTTTAAAAAAAAAAGTCACAAAGTGAAAGGAAAACGCCAAATCCTTGCACGTGATGCAAACTTAATTTGAAAGGCCTCTGAAGCGGCCATCAGGCATCTACAATGCACTTATCAAATCATTTTGTGGTCGCTTCTGTTCTGAAAGCATCTACTGGACACGTCCAACGAGTTCAGTCGATGAGAGACGTTCGCCTGAGTGAGGTGGAGGACTTTGTATGCTCATGGAAACATTTACAGAGGCTCAGGAGTAGGAAGAGCGGCTTTGTATTGCTGCGAACAGACCCACAGAGGAGCGTGCCTTCAGTGTGAACCTTCCACTGTTACTTATGATTCCCTATTGTGTGAATGACTTACAATGCCAAAGTTGCCTTTGGGCTGTGAGAGGACACTTTCTAAAGAGACATTTTGAAGAAGTGTTTTGGCTCTACATGAGAAATAATATCTGTTCATACTAAGGCGCCTGAAATGCACGTCACCTGGCCGTTTGCATACAGCGGCCATTTGAATACCAGTGTAAACAGGAAGCGGGGGTTTACTTTGAATACTGGTAGCTACAGTAAGTCGTGACTAATCTGCCTAGGATCGTTTTAGTGCCGCATATGAACAGGGCTAATGTGACTGCGAATGTGTGCGTGGGTGTCTGTGTGTGTGTGAGTGCGTGTGTGAGACAAAGATGGAGAGGGATAAACGCCCACAGGTAACTCATTATCTTTCCGCCCCGAGCACGCGCCAATAGGTCAGAAGATAAATGCTCTCCCTTCGTACCGTTGATCTTAATGGAGGCAGGAAACCAACTCAACATGGCACAGTTGAACACACGAGTCTGCGTCTTTCAGTAAAGGCCGAAACCATAGCAGTGATGCGTCATGGCAAGGTCTCCAAAATGTTTAAAGGGTCTTTGCTTGAAATCGAGAGTAATCCCTTCGAAGCATTTATGACGACAAATCAGTCTATGAGCGAGGGTTCATTTGACTTAAAACGATTTATTGTAAGTTACAGAGATACTGTACATTCGACAGCAGCGCCAGTGTTGGGTCTTCTATCTCTTGGGCAAAACTCAGACCGAGCTGGATTTTCCCCCCGGGCTCTTTATCAGAAGTGCGGTGTCCTGATGTGACTGCAAGCACTAAGACCCACATCTTCAAAATCAGATTTTTATTTATTTTTTTTCTTCGGCAGACCGAGGCCATTCATGCAAAGCAGATGGGAAAGCTGTGATAGGCCGCTTTTTCTTCAGTCCTGCCAGTTAATACGCTGCACACTCCCTCACTGGGTTTCATTTTCCGTTCTGATGGTTTATAAAGCAGATTTAGACACTGGGGGCCTTTTTATGTCTCTCCCCGTGGGACCTTTTCTTTTTGCCACTCGCTCCTTTTAAAACTTAAGTAGCAGTCATAGTCGCGAACCGGCACGCCAAGACAGTGTCAACATCTATTCGCCATGAAACAATGAGCACAAGGCAGCACATTAGCATCACGCTTAATTGGGCACATCTATTATAATCTCACCCATTGGCCAACCCGCACCCGGAACAAATTCAATAGATGACCTCCCATGCCAAATTACGCTGGATTTGCTTGTAAAATAATATCCAGATAATTCCTGCCATAAGCATCGCGCTGACGCACTGTCACAGCCTGATAGAAAGCAACCCTAAAGTTAACTTCATTCCAAGTCCTTCCTCTTTCGCAGGAACGTGACATTAGAAGCATTGTTACTTGCCGCCGAAAACATTTTTAAATAAACACATGGGCTCACGTAAAATGTTGAATTATTCTGTGTTTTCATTGATCATATTAGACTGGGTGGGAGGATGAAAACAGATATTCTCCTCGGCACAGCAAAGGCAGGTTTGGAGCCGAGGCTGGCTGGATTATCTCCGATGTCAAAATAGCTTTTGGGAAAATTGTGTTACCTGTTTTTTTTTTAAACCTGAAGACTGCTTCTTTTCAGAGCCGTGAACATCCATGACGCACTTGGACCATAGCAGACTGGAAAGGTGGTACGACTGAGCAATCAGCGTCGGGAGCCGCCTTCCTCAAGACAGTGAGATGATTTCTGGTGTCCGGTCACTCAAGTAGAGACTCGGGCGCTTATCTTTGACGAAGGGATGCGTGTTGCCGTGAAGGCGGCGTGTCAAATGTCAGACTTCCAGCGCAAATCACCGCGCTGAAGAGTTCATCATCAAAGGGCAATTTCTCCACCAGTCATCCAGAATAGGCTGATGGCTGTGCGTGCTTGCCTGTGCGTCTCTCCGCGCGAGCGCGGGGGGGGTGGGGCGGGGGGGTTCGCTCTTCACACAAGATTAGATGTGGGCAGCGGTGCTGATTACACAAGGGGCTGTGAGGCACACGCAATCACGTCACACAGCTTAGTTTGCCCCCCTCTGCCACGCTGGAGAGTTTCCATCTCTGCGGTTGGCCAAACTGGGGCGACGGCAACTTTGTGCAGCAGATGACGGCAGAGGGGGACAAACGGTGATGACAAAAACACGCTGTGAAGTGGCGGCCGTCTCTACTCTGATGGCTCCGATATGGGCTTTGGCTCCGACCGTCTGTTCGCGGCGCGAAAGCCATTGGCCATAAAAGAGCCCACAGCGCTGCGGCGGGGATACCTACCATTATCCTGCTCTTCAAAGCGTGAAAACTTCCTCTGTTGTGCACATCCGGACTGCTTTGCATTTATAGAAAACGATGCTGCATTACAATGCCCTAAAAGGATTGACGGGAAGCCGCCGGTGTTTTATATTATGCACGTCTTGTCTTGCTGGATAACGCTCGACTTCCTAATTAACATTTACACCGTGCACTCCGCGCTGACTGTCGGTGATAGGACGAGCAGTATGTTTGTGTATTGTTTATCAGAGGGGTGGACTGCAGTCAATACATCTGCGGGGGTTTTTTTTTTTTTTTGGAAATGTTGAAAACACGAGCAGTAGAGCCGTGGATGTGAATCAGATGCGAATCTTAACATACCAGTACCGATACTGCGCTGAATGCACAATAGCGTCCTCGTGTCCGTGACGTTTGCTAGAAACCTAGACAAATCTGATCATTACGGTGCGGACTTCTTCGTGCTCGGTCATTACTTTTGTGCACTACTGTGTGTTCCATTTCTGACACTCTCTTGATCACATGACTGATACGGAAACAACAATATTGGCAGATTAATCACAGGTGAAAATGGTGGGCTTGAATGCCGTCGTATATATGTAGCCAGCTCATGTAAAGTCGTTTTCGGAGGTAATTCATTTCACGCCGCGTGTTTTGCCCGTTCCACCTGTCGTTCTCACCACCACCACCACCACCACCAACAACCACTCCTCCTCTCCTCTCCTTCCTCTCTCTATGTCTTTATCGCCCTCCTTTCTCTCCGCACCGTCGTTAAAGCTGGGACTGACCTTTCCCCCGTGGCAGCCTGTCGAACTACCCCGGGGGCATTTGATAGCTGGAGGATGAGCTTTAATTGACGTGATAGCGTCGGGGTTTAGGTTGGGCAAGGTGAGGGAGAGGAGAAGGTGGGGAAAAATGCTGAAAGTAGGAAAGGTTACGCGCCGGCAGTCTTCCTGCCCGGAGCTGGAAGCGGCGCTTCACGAGTTCAGACGACGACGATGTGGTCGGAGACAGCCGGATTCCTCTAATTAAAAGCGTCTTTTTTCCTCTTTTTGCAGGAACCTCACTACATGATGATCTTTGATTTTACTTTTAGACGAGGTTGTGGGTGACACTTTTAAAAAAGCATTGCGCTAACCGACACATTGCCTGAGGACAAATACCACTTTGTAGTAGCGCTAACACAGTTGATTTAGTGAAGTCCTTGAGTTTCGGCAGTGGAACCACGTCGCTTAGCCTGACTGAGCCCAGGTCTTCGCCGTGACCTTTTTTCATGGGCCCGCACAGATTTCTGTCATGTTGAGCGGTCAACAGAACAAAAAGTGCCAGACACACTGCCGGTGTGCTTTGAGTAGCGCAGACATGCGGTCTTATCTCAAGAGCTGGCTTGTCTTCGCTTGGGAGCTAGAACGAGATAGTTCGTGTTGAGTAAGGTCTCGCCTCCGAATGAACTTGGTTGCAATTGACTTTGATTGGGTTTCCTTACTTTGGTGTCAAAAAAACACTTGTTATCGGATTTCACAAGTTAGCCAGCGATAGAATTTGAATGGGTCATTTGCCAGTGGTCAAAGTCGCAATTTGAATTTTTCAGTTCACCAAAAATAAAAATCGTGATTCGTTTATTCAAACTTTATTTCCAGCCAGCCATCCATCCAGAGGCTTTATTCAAATGTATAAGTATGATTTATTTTGAACTCTGGATTGTGTAAGTTCACTGCTGCAGCCATCACATAAAATGGTTTTCAAATTGTAACTCGCAAAACAGGATCATAGTCGATGCTCATGGCCAATTTGATCCCAAAGTGCAAAAATATGGAATTTCAAAACCTATATTTTAAAGGACTGCCATATACTAAGACACTCTAGTTTTGGTTTCACAGACTTTAAAGTGTGCAAACCTGCATTCCCACACATGAATAAGTAATGCTTCCCCATTTATTTGTTTTTGTCATTTCACTTTCTTGCGTCAAACATTTCCATTTGCTTTATGGGTGATTCGGAGACTGCTTCGCGTAGCACGGTGTTACTCAGGTGCATTTGGGTGTTCAGTAGTGGCTCTACAGTGCGAGAATTAATCAAAGAGAGGCTTTAAGAATTATAGAGGTCATGGCAATTCATCTTTAAAGGTGATTGCACAGTAAGTGTCCTCTTTTGTTACGATTTGTGTGAAGGCTCTGGCATTGAAGGAAATTCAAGCAGGTCAGCTCCACGATCCGTGGACAATTGGGTGGTCATGTTGTTGCCGGCAAGCCTTTAACATACAGTGACCCTCTAGACAATAGCTAAACATAACTGAAAGGAATTCAAAGAGTATTCAAAAGCCCTCTAAAATCTTTGTGCAGATTGTGGGATACAACATGTACAAATGTACAAATATTATAGATCCTGAAGTAACCACTGTGTCTCCACATGAATGCATTGACTATATAATATGGCAAAAAAAAACAAGAAAATAAGCGCGTATGTGCATGAGTGGTACTGAGTTCTATCAAACGATGCAGGCAATTTTAAATGTGAAAGTTAATAGGATTAAACACTGTAAAACCTACCATCCACTTGAGAATTCATGCCTCCGCAAACGCACACACAGAAACACACACACTTATAGACATTAAATCCTTAATGGGGCATCTTGGTACTTTCACATCTGCTTCTCTTTCTGCACAGTAGGGTCAGTGACGCTTGATTGTCTGTTTCAAAAATTGTACTTGATGAGGAGACCAATTTACTTACTTTAACTTACAGAAAAGCTATAAAAAGTAATGAGTTATAGCTAAATAAAGTTTTCTCCACCTCCAAGCACTGCCACCAGGGTGATCCTGAGCAAGACGCCAAACGGTGCACTGGATTGACACGCGATAGAAAGAAAAACATATTCCTATTATATTTTTTTCAGAATTACATTTTAATATTTTCTATATATTTACATTTCCCATCTGAATTTTAGGACGTTTTCCAGAAAACGTTTTATATGACAACAACATTTCAGCCCAGTCTTCACGCAATGGTGGTGGCAGGTTGTGATGAGGGCGGACGAGAGTGAGGTTACCTAACATTTGCAATGATGCGCTTTATGCAGCGTCTCTGAATTTGCAAACACGTTGGGGTACTGGGCACATGGCTAAGATAAACATGACCTGTACATTTCCATAGCCAACAAGCTGGCACACCCTTGCTGACACACAGACCTCCTTCCTTTGCGTGCGGAAACACCTCCACTCTCACCGCCTCTGTCAGTGATGGATTACACGGAAGGAGCAATGGATTGGAAAGTACGTGTGAGCCAAATTCCTCTTGCCAGAAGAGATGACGCTTGTAGGAATGAATAGGTACCTTTTAAACTCAGGACATGGTGACACGCTCTTTTATGTCCACATTGGTTTCTTCCTCTGCTCATCACCCTCAACGAACACGGACTGCCTTGCTCTCGCAAATGGCAAGAATATCACTTTATATTAAATTGCGTGTTCAGCTCTTGTTCTTGCCTTCTATCTCTCCTCATGGGCGTGAGCTTAACACAAAACATGTTTTGGATATTTCTATCACTTTGAATGTGGTCTTTTTTTGGTCTGACATTCAGTGTGACTCTTTACTCGGTGTTCCCGTCACCTGGGGCACCTGGGGTGTGGCTGCTCTCTCTGAGGGCACTGCAGGTGGGCGTGGCCAGGAGCCGTCACTCAGCTGACATCACCTGAGGACCGCTGTGCCACGGCGTCTTTGTCCCAAACCCAGTGGGAGCTCTCTTCTCTGAGACACACCCCTGATTTGCCCTTTGTTCAGCACCAATAGACCATATGCACCGATACACTCCCTCACCCAGGCGCTCACCTACTTTGCCGTTTCTACTGGCTTTACGTGGCATCGTTGGTTTAGTTATCGTCCTAGAATTAAAATAACAAATCACATATGCATGCAGTGTATGGCACACACTTCATTTAAGCTCTGCGCATTGGTTAGGTCAGAGACCTATGTTGACGGTTGTTTGGAAACATATTTAGTCCTTTTCTGTCCAGATAAAGCTGTGGGTGATTTTAGATTAGATTGCTAACCCCCGGGCCATACCCCATACATGCGTCGAGAGCGCATGTAGCATCGCTCATTGCGATGCTCAGCAGCGTTGTCCATTCCCCGCGTGCATGGAGTGGAGCCGCGCGAGCGGGCCCTTTGACCTCTTCCACGGCACACAGTCATGGGGAGAAATATGATTTACATGCCCATGCCCTACCTCATTAGCTACACTCGTGAGAACACGCCTGCGTGACCAGGGGCACCCAGATGCGCCAAAGCAGACCGTGGCGTGCAGGTACTTGGTGTGTACTTGTGTTAAAAAACAAACACATATTGCATAAGCCCGCACCTCCGCCCGCGCCAACCTAACGTGGGACGCACAGGCAGTCAGATTTCCGCCGGCGGGGCCGCTCCGGGTGAGGAGTCAGTGCTGCTCATGCTAACGAAGCCTCTCAGCCGGTGTACCCTTGAACTCTGTATACATCCCATCTGCACAGTCAGCTCCTCTCTCCGTTCCACTGTGCAGCCCGGCCCTCCGCTCCTGCCGGGGAATTCATTAACTGCAGGTCTCGCAGGTATTTATAGAAATGCGAGGCAATTTTGCTCACCTGCTTCCCGCAGACGAGCTCATACGTAAAGTTATGGAGCGTCGACACTGAAATACGCGCGTGTCGGAGATGCCCTCGGCGCTCGGCCGAAAGGAACGTGGAGGAAAGTCGAGGTAATTTCCTGCCCACACTGGGAGGAGCACTTAAGAGGAAGGGCTGAAGTAAATGCATCCACCACAAGACACTAAACACATTTCACACTCACCGACGTCGGCCTGGAAGAAGCGTTAAATTGCCACGTTTTTCGGCCGTGCATGTATTATCCTTCACACTCAATCCTTTATCCAGCGTGTACAAATAACATCAAAGATCCCTATTTCAACTAGAGCCTTACACATAAGCTCGGTGGCGGGACCAATTATTGGTCCATGTGACAAGAAGTCCTTGAAATGAATTTAAAGCAAATTAGAGCAGCCTGCCGTTGACGTTTCATTACTTTGAATTCCCCACCCCCAAAAAAAACGTATTTTTTCCCTGCTGCAAAGTGTCGGGGTTTAGGGCTCGGTTGTAAGCGCAAGGCTGTGACGGGAGTGTTTTTAGATCGTCGTTTTTGTGGTGATCATGAGAGGGGATGTAATTGGTGGTTATGGGGAGGCACTAATTGATGGGATAGTATTCAATACTTGTTTGTTTTTCTTCGCTGAGCACTCAACTGCAATTATCCGACAAGATCACTGGCTCAGAGGAGAGGAGCTATTGTGTCGGGCTGAGGGTGAAGACAGAGTCGGTACTGTACTGAAGGATCAGATCCGGAGGCAGGATGTCGGGAGTTGGCGAATCAAAAGAGGAGTATCTCTCGCTACGGGCCCAAAACGGATCCTCTGCGGAAAAACGGCGATGAGAATGAGCCATGATGAAGAGGAGAGCAGTGTTTTATGTTTCCCCGCGAAGCGACGGCCTTTGGATAAGCCTCCCCGCTGATGCGTGCGAATCGGTCCTCACTGTCTCTTCGTATTTCGTCCATCGCTTTTGTGTCCGTTGAAGCACGAATACATTTTTAAATCTGATAAAAGCACAAATGCTTTTTTTGGATAAATGTTATCCATTTACTATTACTGCAAAATAATCAGCTGCGATGCCGACGTTTGATGAGGTGAAAACTCCCAGCAAAAAAAGGAAAAGTGGGAATAAAAATAAAAAAAATAAAAAGGGCAACCATCATGTACATACATTACACGCACTTTCAAATCATCCACATGCAGATGAGCTGGGTATGTGTTCATACATCATATCTTTTATTGTTGTTCCTGGGAGAATTGAAAGTCATATTACTGTTTGTTGCAAGAAGAGATTTTTTTAATTACGTTTGATCGGTACAGATGTTCGATGGCTGTTCTGTGTATTTTCAGAGGAGCATTGGCACTGACTCAACACTGGCCAGTGAAGGTGTCAATCGTGCCCACATCTGCCCCGGTGAAGTGCACATTTGTTTATCAACAGCTCTCAGCCATGATTGCTCATTTCTCCCCAGAGGACCCCATCCCAGGCTCTCTCTCTCTCTCTCTCCACCCGGGTGCTGAGACGCCTGGTTTCTGGAGCAAATTAATTCCCAGTTGGAGAAGGACTGTGGTGAATGGGTTGGGGCGAGAGAGACGGATGCGGCTACCCATTCTTCTGCGACGCCCTGTGCTCTCGGCAACAAAGATGCCGGGGGCTTGTCCTACTTCTGAGGGAGGAAAAATGTGGCTTTGTACAGTAGCTCGGGGGACCCTCCGTGTGCGGCTGGGGGGGCCGCTGTGTTAACGGACTCGGAGCAGAGGCGCCCAGAGGAGATCTGCCGACAGAGACAAAGATGCGGAGATGTGAAGCTGAGAATTTGGGTGCTTCAGCGTGACCGTGTCCCTTCTCAGAGGCCTCATGTTTGAAAAAAGCCTGCTACATTGTGTTGACGTGTGTGTGTGTGTGTGCGCTTGCGCGCTTGCGTGCCTGCGTGCGTGCCAGTGGTTCAGGCCAGGGTGGTCCAATGGTATTGGGTCTGAGACTCTGAGATAATTAATAATAATAACTTTTCCGCGGTTGACTTTTCTGTCACGACTCAAAATAGCAAGTTTATAGAGCGTCAAATAAGCAAAACGAGTTTGACATAGAGTGCGACACCGACCCCAGTGCAAAGAGCTGCACAGCTGTACCACGATTGACCTCCTTTATGTGGTGAATAATCTGCCAAAATGGGAACTTACCAGATATGGCAAAAGTTATGCTCGCTGATTTAAATACTTGATATACTACGGAAGGAGAATGAAAGGCTTGTGCAGCGTATGGCCGATGCCTCATTCCGTCCCTTTTAGACGAACGCCATTCATTAGGGAGGGTTGAGGGTAGTGTGGCATTTTCTCCTGCGCTTTATCTCGTTGCTATAAAACAGTGCTAGGAAGTGGTTTATTCCTTAAATATAACTGGCTATTGAGATAACGAGGGTAATATTAAATCAAGACACCGCTTTTTGGCAGTACTCTTAATTGGCATTGTGTTAAAAATGGATGTTTACAATGACAGAGGTGTAGACACATTAGACACAAACAAGCTGCCGTTCCTTCCGAATTGTATGCGATGAGAAAGATTGTTTTTAGGAGGCGTACATCATCGGTGGCTGGAAGTTTCTGGCTGTTTGTCAGTTCACTTGACGAACAGCAGTCAGAGAAAAATCTATCCTCCGACTTTAACCACAATGATCAATAATAGAACGGGGTCGTATAAGTATAACAAAAAGATCTTGCCATCTCCGGTGGAATTGTCGTAACCTTTCGCAGAACTCGGTGGTCAGACAATCACCAATGCAAGTTTGTGAACAGGCGATGCGTTTGTCTCGAATTACAGGCTGGCGGCCATGGACTAAATGCATGGGGGAAGTAGGAGAACAGTGACACCAGATCTCTGGAACTATATTGCATGCCTTTCTCTCCTCGCTTGACTGCCCGCATCCTGATCTCTTGATGTCCTCCCATATTGTTCACACCCACGTTTGGGCCTTATGTTCAGTTTTACCACAGTGAACCGGTGGGTGTTCAGATGGCACAAGATTCTCAGGCTGCGTGGACAGCAACAACAGCGCCCTTTCTCCTCGATCTTCTTATAGGACAACTGCTGCCGCTGATGCTCGAATCCCGCCGGCTTCTCGGGGCCTCCTCTGTTCCTTCCTAACATGGAGATGCGAACCGAGGTGGCAGGCACCCAGCCCCGGGGGACACGGCGCCGATCCTTCAGACTGTTTGTTTAACTGGTCTCTTCAGAAACACGCCCAACTAAAGGGACCACGTGTCGTTATTCATACACACGCTGCCACTCCGCGAGCGCTGCGATTGGGAGGATCTCTCTTCGGTTGGCGACCGCGTCAACTGCTCTGCGAGGGGAACGCTCTGACGGGACACGAACGCTCGGAGAGAACAATCTCGTTACCTCGATCCCATCGCAGCTCTGGATTTTGTTAAGTGTTAAGGATTTGGATTCTTCAAAGTGACGGACGCGCGTTTTTCGAAATGCTCTCCCACTTGAAGTGTTTGACCACCCGGCGACATGTCGCCTTGAAAGTA
This sequence comes from Colistium nudipinnis, assembly GCA_016785305.1. Classification (NCBI taxonomy): domain Eukaryota; kingdom Metazoa; phylum Chordata; class Actinopteri; order Pleuronectiformes; family Rhombosoleidae; genus Colistium; species Colistium nudipinnis. The sequence continues at coordinate 109,980 of JAFBJU010000733.1, read as the reverse complement.
CGATTTCCGGCATTCCTTCTGAAAATAAGAGACTTTCCCTGGAGACATGAGGGAATATAGTGCAGGCTGACTGCAGTTTGGCATTGTTAGTTTGGACAGCACGGAATGAAAGGTGGTCGAAACGGAGGATGAATGGATTTACCTCCGCTCGACTCCACTCTATAACTGCTGCAACTTCATTCTCAAGCATCTCAAGTTCCTACCCCAGCTCAAATCATCCTTTGTGTTTTGTTTTTTTCCTCTGTATTTTTCTCCTATCGTTGGCATTTTACCGCCCATCTCGCCTCATTTTCCCCAAAACAAGGCTCCAAACTACAGCGACTGATCACTTTTAGACCCCGCTACGCGTCATGGAGAGATTTAGTCTCCTGCCCTGCCATTTCCCACAAGGAGAGAGTACTACTGTCTGCGCGGAGCCTTTGCTCCAGCCGGATACCACCTGATTTCCCTCATTATCCCTGCTCCTGAAATAGGCGAGGCTATTAAACCGCTCCTAATCAAGACCACGGTTCATTGAATCAAGGAGAGTTTAAAAACGGTCTCTGTCGAAAGAAGCCTTCAGCATCCCTTTTGTCGTGCCTGACACTTGACCGCCGCGGCCGCCGGGGAAGGCGCGATGAAATGCTCACGGGAAGTTGTTGGACGAGAACATCCATGAGCGAGCGTGCGGCTGGAATGATGGAATCCTTTTTTGCGCTTGTGTTTGTGTGGTGAGGCTTGCAAAGACACCCGCCGGTGCTGCGAGGCCCTGTGACCCCGGTGTGTGAAGTGATTGCTTTGACTGATTGCTGTGCTCGGTTTTCAGTGTGCCAGTATGATGATATTTCTGTTTTATAAAACCGCTCGAGAGGTTGTTTTTTTTCCAATCAACTTCATGCATCGGCATGGGCTGGAATATTCTTAATTCTGAAACGTTGACCTTATTCTATGTTGCATCTCATAAAATACACGATATTATGGGATTTCACTGGATTTTAATATGTCGACACCCAGCCCCCGAAGACTCTATGAAGATCTTTTTTTGAAGGTTTGGTGGCCCTCTATGGCATGTGTTTTTGGCTGCGATGAAGTATGATGAAAAACTTCACAGGGAAGCCCTAGATTGGCATAAATACGCCTATCGCCGAAACGTGACGCAAATACAAAGAAGGGATTCTTAGTAAGCCTGTGATTTCCTTTGTCGTGGCCTTTTTACTCTTTCAGAGGTTCGGACGATAACCTCAAAACAAATGATCTTTCTTTCTCCCAGCAAAAACATGCATTAACAAATCACGAGCTTAATGGAAAAAATGTATGAATGACTGAGATCCTAAGAGACTTGCTCTACTTCTGATCAATGATCAGCATCCACGCTACTCCCACCCAACCCCCCCCCCCGGGGGAACGCGGAATATGGTAATGAAATGATGTAAGCGTGTTGTGCTTTACATTGCAAATATCCAAAGGCTTCGGAGCATCACTTCCATTTAGCCAGGCTGTCTCTTAGCCTCGCGATACATGTGCTCCCATAATTAGGAGCAATAAACATCAATAGCAAAGAAAGAAAAACCACTTCACTTCTAAAGGAGTATGGACGGGGACAATCTCAAGGTCTCTCTTATACGTAGTACGTCACGCCATAAATACACGGACTGCAACAGTATCTCCTGTAGCTTTACGTTTAATACGGATGTGCTGAATCAGCTGATGCCTCACAGGGGCCTCCGTGGCACCTTCACAAAAAGAGCAATGAGGCTGACATCCACACCTCGGAATTGCTTTTCTGTATCTGCATCAATCTTTCCCAACACTTGATACAGTAAAGCGATCCTTTACTTCAACGGAACAACGTGTCATTTCCTCTGTGCGCAACGTCTGTAGGATGCTGCCATCGCCTTTATGAATGTGTTTACAGAGAAACAAATAAAACCCTGGAGAAATCCAACACGGGCGTCCGTCTGCCAAGCAGCCGAGCTCCCGCCAAGTTCTGACATTGACCACGCAGAGCCACACCAGCCGCAGGGAAATGATTCATGTCATGTCGGTGTGTTTATGAAACACTTTACACTTCCACGTATAGATGCAAATGGGCAGGGTTAAATCCGAAAGTCAACAAATGAAATGAAATACTATTAAAAAAAAAAAAAAAAAAAGTGACAAATTGTACCTCCTTATCTTGTTCCCACAGACACCTGCTCTCTGAGGTGCAACACACATAAGCTGACAAATCCCGCTGACTTACGAGCGTGTAATAAATTAGGACTTACAAGTGTATCTCCACTGGGAAGGAAATGTGACAGCTCTGATTTTGAGCGATTGACTGGTGTCACCTCATGAAATATGAACAGCGCGAGTTTCACTTATCAATCCAAGCTGCGGAGACTCCACTCAAGAATGACTTACGCCCCGAGCCTCTATTCAGGTCACATTGACAGCGGTGTATGTATAACTGAGCACGAGAGTGTAAAGTAATTCAAAGCATAACATATTATGTATTTATAATAAAATGTTTGCTACATAAATAAAAAAAATGGAATTCTCTCATTCTAAAATCTCAAAATTGTCTTCTCTCTAGTGACAGTAAATATGCCTTAATAATTTGATAAATCATGACGAAATATAGTATGAACATATTTGTGATCATTTTCTCTAGGAGAGGAGGATCGCAGCCCCAGAAGAGAGTTTTACAAATGCTACATATTCATCTGTAGTCCCCACGCAATGCAATGCATCAATATCTTTCCCATCTCTAATTGACAAAGCCTCTGGCTGTATTACTAACCCGAAATCAGATATAATGCAGCTCTGATTTCACATACTGTATATTCCCTCCAACACACACAGACACTCACACACACACACACACACACACACACACACACACACTTGACTTCTACAAAGTCAAGAAAGTGTTCAAGGAAGTGTCGTCAGCATCAAGATAAGTGCAGAGGGAAACATCCATTACCGACAGATAGCGCACCTGCTTTGCATTCACTGGACATTGGCTTCTATCTTTGCCCAATACACAAGCTGACAAAGAGCAGTATCATGGTTTCACTTCCAAACCGGCCACGGGGAGATGACTCGCCCCGCATGTGATGAGCAACGTACAAAGTGTCATCATGGGATGAAACGCGCGCTTAAAAAGTGAACACACACGCGTTCAATCTATGATTATATGTTTATAATTGCCATAGCTAAATATTTCGGTCTTTTCGTGGACCCATAGCGCACAGAACTGGGGTTAAACCTGGGGGGCAAAGCCTTCCGACCGCCTATTCATGCTTTTTTAATGAACACCGCCGCTTGAGTCATATGGCATGAAATATTCACTTTTTTGTGTTCAATGCGCCCGAGTACTGACTCGGGAATGTGGCCTGTCGTTACGTAACCCCGCTGTCTGGGAGCTGAAGTGTCTTTGTCAACCAACCAGTATTGATTTCCGTCCATGCATCTAAATAGAGCAGAGAATATCATTGACCGCCGACGAGGGATTACTGCCTTGCACTGTGAGCTTATTGTGTTCAGATGACAGGGTTTGATTGTAGTGCCGGTGCCCACCGTGCGGCGATGGAAGCGTTTTAAATTCGGCAATTCTCTCGGCGCTTTCATTAATCAGCTTTTTTGTCATTTTGTTTGGTTTTTTTTTTGTTTGCATGCCATTTTTTTGTTTTGTTTGGGTGGAGTTTCTGCCTCTGGGTTAACGCACAAGTGCATTGTTAAAACTCTCGTTTCATGCTTGGAAACGGATTGCGTTGTCTGACGTGTGTGCATATGCATGCATGTTAAGAAACTGGTGGTTCGTGGCAGTGTGGTTGCCTCCTGTTTACATTTGACCTGCACGTGGCTCTCTCTCTCTCTCTCTCTCTCTCTCTCTCTCTCTCTCTCTCTCTCTCTCGGTTTTTCTCAATGAATGTGGGAATATATGTCGGTCATTGCTGACCAGGCAGAGTGTGTGCGTCATTTATAGAGTTCCTCGCTCATCCCCTTCCATTTCATGTGACCACCCACATGCCCCGCCGTCTCAGCTGTGCAGTAGATCGCCCGCCTCTCGCTTAGGCAAGAGGAAACATCTCGCATGTCCCTGTTGTCAGACACTTTGACCGCGCCACCCCTCCCACTAATCTCGGACGAGAGCCTGCGAGATCGCGGCGTTATACCTAATCTGTTCGCTGACGCGGGCGGGCGCGTGCTCCCCGTCTTTGGTCGGCATCTGTCCCATCGCAACACTTTGTTTTCACGGCGAATGCACATTTAATAAAAAAGAAATAAATAGAAGAAGAAAAAAAAATAAAAATAAACATTAAAAACAACAACAACAAACGCTCCGCCTCCTTACCTGTAAATGCCCCTGGTACATATTGAGCAGGCAGTGAGTCGCCGACTCGCGGGGGCACGGTGTCAGGCCGGAGGTGTGGGCTCCTCTCCTCGGGAGCTGAAGCATCCAGCACTGTGCAGCCGGCCGCGCAGTCACAGACACTCTGGTTGTTCGCGGAAATACATTTTTATATAAAAATATATATATAAATAATAATAATAATAATAATAATAATAAAAAATACAACAACCTCCCCGGTTCAAGTCTTCATCCCGGTGCCCCTGTGTGTTCCTCCCCCCCCTCTCTCGCTCTCTCTCTCTCTCTCTCTCTCGCTCTCTATGTGCCCGGTGGTTGGTGGTGGGAGTGTTTGGACGCTCCTGAGGCTGCGCGCTCCTCTTATAGTGCGCTCCTCCGTCCCTCTAACTCAGCCCTCAGCCCTCTGGAGCCTCCTCCAGTGCTGACGTGCTTCACAAGGAGGAGGATTCCTTCCCCAAGACAGACGGACAGACAGACACACACGCACACCCAGCCTTTTAATTATTATTATTCTTAATTCTTAACGCCAATACAAATAAGAGCCAAGAACCAGACATGTCCGAATCCAAAGTAAAACGACTGGTCAATGAGACCAGCCGATAACTTCCACTCTCTGTGCCTCTGCACCTCCTCCTGTGTGTCCGTGCGCGCGTGTGTTTGCGTGTGTGTGTGCTTTGTGTGAAGGAACGGTGTTTAAGGTGGAGTTGCTTATTTAAAATAATTGCTATTCTTTTTTTCTTTTTTTTTACCACTACCTCAATAGTTAGCCCCACTATAGGAAAGGACTTTTCTTTTTCTTTTTTTTTTAGATTTTATAGGCTTTTAACAACACACAAAAAAGAACTGTGTTAATTGACTCAGCTTTATGTTATTCAAATTCACGGCCCTTGCAGCACATGTTTTCACAAGGATACTTTTTTTTAGTATGAAACTTTGTATAGTAAAATGTTTTACCATGATAAAAATTCGTAGTCTTTGTTCCTTGTGCCAAGTAGATATCCAATGTCATTCTTCCCCTCTGTGAATGACTCTGATCAATTTGAGTTTCAATAATAATTCAATAATTCCATTCAAGCTTATTGTTACATTTTGCATGCATTCTCTTTGCCGATTTTGGCCACGGGAGGTGGTTCAATTTCCAGCTTCTTTAGTCTGCATGTTGAAATGTCCTTGGGTGAGATAGTGAACTGCAAATTGCTCCTGATGGTTGTGGCGGGCAGTTTAGACCTGAGTAAGAAAGTTCAGTCCGAACCACAAACACCTATATTACTTGTTGTACAATGGGGACACAGCGGGCCTTCCCATGTTGATATACTCCAAGCTTCACCAGATGAAATAGTGCAGCCTTAGACAGGAAAATCATCATGATAATGAGGCTCGATGTGTATTTTTCACCCGGCGTATACCTCCATGTATTTATCGGAATGTGAAGCAGGGCAATTTCGTACTTTCATATTTTTTCCCACATGTTTTATGAATGAATAATGATCACTCCTTCATGCTCATGTGAAAAGAAAGACGTGCTGGCCTCTGACTCTATTTTTAGATTTCATCGGACTTGGTTCCGTGTGTGTGTGTGTGTGTGCTTTTTTCTCTCCCTCCGCCATCATTCTCCCTGCTTTGACAGACAACTGGCGTTGGCAGAACATAATTAACGTTAAGATGAGGGGAATTACTTTACTGCTCGGTACAAGAGACGGCACAGCCCGTGTTCTCTGACAGAATCATTATTTCAGTCAAACTCAAATAGTTCATCAGCCTCGAAAATGTACCCGATTAAAAAAAAAAAAAAAAAAAAGGAGAGCCTCCAAGACTTCATGAATGCTGAGCCAAAAACTGCGCAAAAAATCACAACAGGGGTCATACGTTGTTTGTTGCATATTATGCCACACAGGTTGTTTGTGGCATAACATGTAATACCTTGAAATCTGGCGTTCGGTGGTGTTTACCCCAACAGCTTTTGGTTTCTGCCCACATTATTTCTGAATGTCTACACTACATACATTTTTATAACTTGTTTATGTCTCTCCCCTTCATTTCCCGTCTCTCTTGACTAAAGTCTGGGGCTATCCTGCTTGTTTTAAAGCTATTCCGCAACTCATTACCGAGGACAATGTTATCTGCCAAACCTGGGGATGTGAAACTTTATCCAAGCGCTATGATGGCAGGAATAGGTGCAATACAGTGTTTGCATAAAGGCTTCCTGGGGGTAACGGTAATGAGAGCATCCCACCTGAAGTGGAAGGTGTAGTGCTACTTCACGTGTGTGTCCATTTATCATTAAAATGGGTGATACACTTGTTGTGATCAGCGGCATTGGCAGCAATAATGTCACCAGTGCACAAACGCATTGTGGGAAGTGCAACGGGCTTTTTTTCCACAGTGCAGTTTTTGTATTAATGACACTAGTTCACGCCCTAATTCAGCTTTGACAGCACTTGATGGGTGGCTTTCCCAGAACGAGCGTCGTACAATTCTATATATACAGTAAAAATACGTTACATTGGGCACTGGAGAATTTCCGAAGAAGTAGTGTCGGAATATAATGAATGATTTTCAAAATGAAATAGACAAGTATAGGTATCATTCGTAAATCTCGTAAAAAGTCCATAATTAGCTGACTGAGCCCAATATTAATCTGACAAATGTGCGTGATAAAATATTGAAACATCCGTTTTGTTCCATTTGTCAGTGTTACACATGGTTTAATTCAAGTTGAAGTAAGACTCCCACTAAAATGTACTGCTGCTGAACCTTGACATGTGGTCATGGCACATTTGGAAGGTTTCGTTTTGCCGAATTTAGGATTCATAGGTAGTTTCTCACGCCTGAGGTTTCCAGGCGGCTACAACGCTGTTAACATCTCAAAACAACACAATATAGCACATTTAGCAGGGACCACATACCTTTTGACTTCAAAGTACTGTATTGCATAAATTCAGTCATGCTTTGCTTTCGCCGCTCAGTCTTTGACTATCATTCCTCCAAAAGTGATTTCCTGACAGGCAGCCGTTGGCCAACCCACAGCAACAGGTCACAGACGGTGTCAGTCCACACAATTCTGTACCTCAATTGATGATCGAATGGAAATTGCAGCCTTACGTCCTCGGCTATTTGTCAGACTGTGTATTGTGTGTTGTTGTTTTTTTGCGGCGCAATGACGTCATCAGAAAGATTTGTTTGCTTGAGAGGGGTCTGACCTTCAGTCGATGTCACCCTGCAATCTGAAAGTGTGTGTTTTCACAAACAAACCTTTCAGAAGAGGTTGTTTGTGTGTTCCGTACTGGGAAAAGCTCCGCACTGTGACTCAGAGTCCTATTCGGGGGGAATAATCTCTCTTTCGCCTGCTCGATTCATAAGAAAGTATCGTTCCTCTGACTGGCAACACTGTGGTTTAACGTGATTTATTCTGATGTTGCAAACAGTGTAACTATCACACCAACACCGACAGTAATCTGCCGTTGGAGGACAGGTCATTAGCACCGAGCCAGCAAAACGCTGGGCAGAGGAGGAGAGTGACAAAAAGGTAATAGAGCACACAGATTATGTCAAATGATCTGAGGTGGCGGACGCATTGTACCTCTTTTGGCTCTGGCAAACAGGGTTCCCTTCAGGCCTCTGCTGTGCCTGGGTTAAGGCAAGCACACCCTTCTCTGTAACTGCACAGTGTGATAATATTACTGTTATGACCGAATGATATTCCTATTAACGAGTCATCACAGTCCCGTGTTTGTATATTACTGATTTTTCTGATGCAAAAACTGGAATAACATTTATGTCGTTGATTTTCCCATTTTTTGTCCGACCAGTTTGGTGCAAAATGGCGCATACGTCATTCCCGGTTGCCCCTGAAAGAAGCGACAGTCGCAAATTTGGACATTGTTAAAGAAAAACTTTTTTTTAGGCATCGTATTATCTTCCAATCCAGAGAGAGTCTGACGTGTTGGGAAATGAATGATATTGTTTTTTCGAGCAGTGTTTTTGTACGCTGAATCCCACAAACTAGATATCCCCATGCACGTTGGGCCTGATTAATGATGAATCGTAACCTCCCACATGTACTGAACACAGAGAGGTGAACTCTGCTACATGTTACCCTGATGTATTCTTTCAGTGCTTTAATGACAGACGGGACTTCGCGGTCGTGTTCCGTTTCTCCATCAGTGTCGGCGGTCAGCGGACACCAGCTGACTGTACGATTAAACAGATGGTCCCGGTTAACCATGATGTATTGGAGGATTACATGGCCCCGCGCCGGCCTCGCTCGCTCTCTCTCTCTCTCTCGTGGTAAATTATAGGGCGATCCACGTCAGTAACCCGGTATCATAGACAGAGGCTGAGGATCGAATAGTAAGGCTAACGTTGCAGGGAGACTGGATGGTGTGGGCGGAGAGGCTTCCCGTCGCTGCACGAAAGGTTTAATTACACCGAAACTCATTTGGGGAAAAAGAATGGTATGTGGTTTATGAACCTATTCCCGAAGTCAGTGCCAGGTGTGACTGAGCTTACGTTTCCATCCTATTTCTAATGCGATTAAAGGGGCTGTTTCGTGGGCATGAGGGTGACGTTGGAATCGGTACGTTTCCGTGTGTTTGCAAATGCGCGAAATATTTGGCACCAGAGCATCTCTCCTTCGCCGAAGGTCCAACCGTAACCGCAACCGGGATGTTTTGGGCGGTTTGCAGAGGTAGCGTGGACACTCACACAGTCGTGCCGACATGTGCCGCCGCGCCACGTCGGCTCCGGTTCCTCGTGAGCATCGGCCCCCGTTATGCCGTCGCCCGCCCTAATGTTGGCCCATCACACCGTCTGCATCTTTAATGCCCAGGTGACATGTCCACAAAGACGCCGGGCTCTTGAAATATGCAGCCTGTCCAGTTCTGCCGGCTTCATTACCGCGGTTATGTGTGCCTGGCGCGGGATTCATAATTCATGCTTCTCACATATTCCCGCGGATGAGTGGGAGCGTACGCAGAAATCTCAGCCATCTCTCGTAGCGCATTGTTGTGCGTCGGCTTAATTCATCCAGATTAGCCGGGCTGGGCGCGTTTATATGCAGAAGTATTTATATTTTGTCGGCTCCTGCAGGATTTTTCCTCGACCAATACAAAAAGTAGATCAAGGGGTGTGCGGCTCTTTGATATCTCTGCCCGCTGATTGCCGCTGTGTTTAGAATGCAAATACAGCTGGCTGCATTCGGCTTGTTTGGTGACCGATAAAGGCGGGTTGCATTCACCGGCCCCGCAGAGATGTGAGCGCCTTCAAACAATGTTGACCCCCCCCCTCTCGGTGGCTGTCCTTTTATCTCCCGTGCTCTTCACTATTTGCGGCGAGGTCGGCTACTGCAGCAGTGGAGATTAGTTGTACGTTATTAGGGATCCTCTTCAGCCCATGCCAAAGTTGAGCTATATGTTCCCCCTTACGTCGCAGCAAGCGAAATCAGAAAAGGCAATACTGACAGTTTTGTCAGTGTAAATATGCAATCAGTACGTTTTTTTTGTTTTGTTGAAAAATTATTATATACTTGTGGGCCTCTCGTGCTAAGCAGCATATACACGAGCAGGTTCGGTGCCCCCAAATGAATCAGCAACGTTGATTCGAACCCAGAGAGCTTCTATTCTTAAAGGCAACTGCTGCTGTCGCATAGAAAATGCGTCATGGGTATTTAGGTGCCTAATTAAAAATGAAAATAAAAATCTGATGCTGTGGACTTGGAGAGAAGTGAGCTTACCGGACCTCCGTAGCCCAGATCTCAGCTCATTATTATTATTTTTTTTTTTTCATCTGTCGATCGTGAGTGCTCGAGAGCATCTTCAGCGGGTAACTGCATTAACAGAAAGATCTCGTGTGTCACAGCGGGAAACATTGATGAACTCCGAGAATTGTTGACTCATTCAAAACTGCGGCGACGCAATTCAATGATACATTTACATCTCCCCATCTCACGAGTTTGTAGCTCAGAAACACATAGTGGTATTTTGTGAAGGGGTTGATGATCTGTCTGATAAAACGGCCGGACTATGAATCGGAAGGGGAGGAAAAAAATATATTTGCACATTGTCACAGTAGTTTGCCGTCCCCGGGGCTCGCATATAAACAACCTCCCTGTCCACAACAATGAGCAGGTATGTAGTCCCCCCTGTATCGGATCTCCCTCACCCTTGTCGTTCGCTTGTTTGATCCACTGAAAGGAAACCTGACACCACAGGAACAAAGGGATGGAGGATATGACGAGACGAGATATGAGCCAGACGGAGGGGACCAGACTATGCGGCCCGTAGGTGGTTAATTGTTGCAGCAGGTTGATGCATTTCAAACAGCGTCGACACACGTTTTCTGGAGCTATTGGGTCGCTAATGCTATGGTAACTGCTGAAAAAAAGGGTTAACTTACTGTATCTACCTAAATGGAGTGGTAAAGTAGGACTTTGGGATTTGATCCCATTTCCCAAGTCCCATGGGGACACATCCCGGTCCCCTAACAGCAGTGAAAGAGAAGAGGAAAATAAACGAATTATAATATATAATGTTTAACTGGAATTGATCAGCTGTGATGCCCGGTTTTGTGTAAGAGTGAAGGAATTAGGAATTTTAATCAGCCACACCCTGATGGAGCAAAAACATCAACTCAAAGCCTGTTGGAGAAGCACGTAAGTGGCGGTCAAGACTGGAAAGGAGAGGGACAGGGATGTGTGTTTGAAACCGTGCTTACTTTGTCAAATTATTCCGAAGTGCATTAATACGACAATCTCGCATAATCCATCATTTGGTCGGGATTTTGGTTTGGAGCAATAAAACATTTGTGCCAAGTGTGACACTGATATTTTTACATTCGACCTGCATGACAAAAAATGATTACATTTGGCTCTCAAAGGATTAAACAGCAGTGGGATTTTTTTTCCCCCCCTTCCTGTGTAAATCCCGTCCGAGTTGGGCCGTGTGCCCGGTGTGTGTTTTGACTGGCCGCAGTGTATTCAGGCTCTCAAGCGGACACACGGATGGTGTGATCATTTCTCGGTCAGCGGTGACGGCCGATAACACTTCGGCGACCCCTCGGCACACAGCACACACCTCCATCCTGTGTGTTGTGTGTCTTGTATCATGTGTGTGTGTGTGTGTGTGTGTGTGTGTGTGTGTGTGTGTGTGTATCATATAATCATCTTAATTCAAATCTCCGTCATGCCATCTTTTCATTTCTCTCTTTACATCGTAGGCTGGCCTTTGTATCAGGAGTCATTGTAACAAGTCTTGATGGTTTTTGAATGCACCAGGAATGTGGGCAAAATTGCCAACTTTAAATTTCTGCTTCAACAAAGTCTATTTCTCCTGTTGTCCAATTGCATGTCCAGGCTGTTCCACACAGCTGACTATTCTGCCTGTACGTTTGGCACATTAAACAGCATTTTGGTTGAATCTAATGTTAGCCATGTCTGAGGTGGCACCTCGATCAATTTTACACGCACTATATCCTGTTTTAGCATATGTATATATATATATATATATATTATTATTATTTTTTTTTCCATGTTTGAGACACACAAACTAAACTAAGTTGTGCTCTCTTCCCTGTTCCCTCCTTTCGGTTGCCTGCCAATTGCAATGAATGTCTTTTGTGTCTGGAGCTCTGATATTTCTTCTGGAAATAACAACACGTCAGTTTGTTATCTGAGAGTGTCAGGGATCACCTGCCCGTCAGAGAGAGTGGGCAGTGTTCGAAAACTTGCGGGGCTTCTGCTATATGAGCCTCTGTAGATGGTGCCCGTCAATTACCGTCTCCGCAGCCGCTGCTCCTCCTGCTGTCCAGCTAGTCAGTGGAAGCAACCAGCCTGACCTCTCAGAGCTATTGACCTTAAATTCCTGGTTTACGTCAGGCCTCAGAGGATGGTGTGTTTTAGAGTTAGGAACCACGTAACCCAACAACCTAAACAAGCATTACTCATCACAGTGATGTAGAGACCGTGTCAAGGGGTTCACCCTGAAGACACTGCTGCCTCCTGTCATCATGTGCCAATGTCACACGCACATGGAGGCTCAGCCCTCACGAGCCTTCCACAGATGTCGCCGCATGTCGGCTTTGCAATGATCCCTCCCATTATAGCGTGTTTTGAATGGAGCAAAAAAACAAAAAAAAAAGTCTTAATCCTTTTACAGAGCACATTATTGCGTGAGTAGATTATGTCATTCGAATCCAGGATCCGAGTCAAAAAATGCCAACCTCTAATTAAAAACGAGCAGAATGAATTGGTGAGATTAGGTCGAGCAACAACTGCTGAATCAGCAGGCAGTCATTGACAATTTACCGGGGGAGGAAGCAAAACAAACCAGCAGCAGGCAGACAAAAATCATCAGGAAATTCATCATATAGTTCACGGCACAATGAGTCTGGCTGGTGCGGAAAAAAATTGATTGTTAAAAATTCAATTCCTACTGCTGCTACAAAGATGAATGAGAAGTACATAGGTGGATAGTTAAATGCGTTTTTTTTTCCAATGCCATTTTTCAAAATGTTTTAAATTGCACGAAAAGTAAAAAAGTTTTGGCCTTTCTTTTGACTTCCCATTTACCGAAGCCTCTTATTAAAAGCACAGTTACACATATGTTGTCCTCCGGGAGCCGCGGCATTTTCTCTACATTCATTCAAAGTTTCTTTTTTTTTTAAACCAAGCTCGCAAACAACTTGCTTGAAAAATGTGACCACGAAAAGGACAAAACGTTCTTCAGCGGAATGCAACCACCCCTGCCACGTAACCTCGCCATGCGTCAGCATGCAAACCGACGGGCACGAGTAATAATAATATTTTTTCTGCTGCTTCAACTCTCCCTGGGTGGACGCCGGCACACCCCGAGGGAGCCACTGACAGAAGTGGGCGCGGTCACCGCCGAGGTCGGATGACGGCCAACCTTCCACTCTTTCTCTCGTAGTCTCCCGCTCTTCCTGCCTGCGTGAGGCCCTCCCTCTGAGGGAGCCCGGTCTTGTCACCGCAGTGACAGGTTTTTTTTCCCCAGGAAAACACGCGTGATGTCGTTCCCGAGCGACAGGGACAGAATAAGCGCCCTTCCAGCTCGTTTCGTTGTTTTGATATTCACGCTTTCTCCCCTTTTCCAATCCAAAAAAAAAAAAAGGACTTGGTCTCCCAACCATTCCTATCTTATTCTGTGAAGAGTTCTTTTTTCTTATGTATAGCGAATCAATCAATTGCGCAAATCCCAGTGAGCGGTTCCAGTCCAAACTTTTAGAAATAGCCTAACAATTTTGAAACTATTCTGTATGGCCTATATTTTTGATTTACAGCACACCTTTTCACTTTGCATTACAGGTGCAAGTCGAGAACAACACGTTGTTGCACAGTCAATGTGTAGAACAGGTGATTGCCCCAGTGAGCAAAGCCACACATATTACATGACGATTAGCTACCTATCTGACAGCACCTTATTCATCAGTGACCAATTACCGCTGACCTTCGGTGACCTCTGGCCTTTTGCCTTTGGCCACATGCAATGAAGTGAGGCTTCAGTGGAGTTTGTTCGCAGATTTAAATTGATCAATCACCCGTCCTTAGACAGTGCCACTGAGTCGAGTGAGTCATTACAAATGAAGATCTACTACTTTTTCAAATTACATTCACGTTCACTGAACCAGTGACTTTATTAATAGCTTCCAGTGCCTGCAATGAGTCCGCGCGGAGAACCGTAGGTATTAAGAATGAGGCTGTTTCTGTTCTTTTTTCCTCTTGGTATGGATGTCTTTTGTTTGTAGAGGGCTCAATTGTCGGGACATTGTTTTGCTTGTTACATAACAATCCGTCAATGCTACGTACAAAAACAGCCGCTGCAAAAAGCAATAAGAAGAAAATCCTTACTGTACACGGACTTCACCCTTGGGCCTGAAGTGACTTCGTTAATTGCCCGTAGAGGGCATGCATAAAGGAAGTTTTAGCCATGCCATTTATTGCTTTGGTTCCTTATTTATTAACAATAAATACACTTTACCTTTACTGATACCAAGGTTTTATACGTTGTCAAAAGGAGGACACATAGCTTTGAACTATGACTGTTATTTAAACAGTACCAGCTGCTTTATTGAGCAGTGTGCTGTACTTCACAATTGTGCACCAGAGGTTTTACCATCACTAAGACGGTGCGCTTTTCCTTCGAACTGGTTTGAATTTATTATGACGTAGGACAGTGTTGGGAGGAGTCCACTTTAAATCCACAACTTTAATAAACGTGTGTATTTGGGGATTATAAACATTACTTCCTCTCACAGTAAGGAGGCTAAGCCTCTTGGAGATTAAAGGCAAATCTTTCGGTAAAAACGATGAAACGTTTGGGATGCATTTGGCCCATCCTCGCCATCGTCCCATTCGAACGTGAGCCGATCCCATGGCATTTTGGCACGGTGCAAAAATCCAAACGTTTGCCAGTATAGGGAACATGTGAGCCAGGAGTTGAGAAAAGCACAGAGACGGCAGTGTCTTCAAAAAGGGGAGCACTCACTGCCTTACGTAACATTTGTAGGTCCGCCGCATTGCCTCCAAGGGAGTTCACTGTCCTTCTCGCTTCCTTTTGAGCGAGTCTCCGTTATACAAATACACATCTGCAGTTATTTTGTGCAGCTAAAACTGGTTTACAGTGCATGGGCATCGCCGGATCTCCTTTCTGTCCATGGACTCCTTCACTATGACAGTCGGCACCACTATTTTGGGATAAAATGGCCAAAACGTGGCCGACATCGGCACAGAGATACAGCCAATGAAGCACATGGGGTTGCTGGCTCAGAATCAATATGCAATCCCCACGGCGCGCACTTCAAAACCAGCGAGAAAGCGTTTGACCTCACACTAGTTACATGCTCACTTCACGGCAATTCAAGTAGCCCACTTAGCGCCGGTAGGTGTGACCTTGCAGCTGCTTGTCATCTGAATTTGCTGCATTTCATTAGCATTTTTCTCTCGGCGGAGAACAAAAGTGAGAGGCTCAGACCTGTTGCAGAAAACTGACACTGAGACTGAGGAGGCCGCGGGGCGAAGTCGACGCAAATGCCTTCGCGCTGCAGTCTGGCTGTGGAGATTCTGTGTGCAGTTTGCGTGTCGTGCTTTCATGGGTATTTCATGGCTTTCAAGGGCATTGCCCAAGTGGGGAAGCCTCGGCTTCTGTCGGACAAGCGCTTTAATCTGCCTTCCCCCCCCCCTGAAATTCTCTAGTGGGGCTCTTTCAGAGAAGGCAGGTGTTGCTCAGTGGATTTTCAAGAGCACAACCCACTGTGTCGTATGAAGAAGGCGAACTTGTTCTCATTTTATGCATGAAAACAGCTTGAATGTCACCCCTGTGACCTGTGTAGGGTGCCGTTGCCTTGCGCCCCATACCGGGTCCTACTGGCTCCTGCCCCCCCCCACGACGTTCGAAGGATAAGCGTTGTAGCTGATGCATGGGTGTTTTTGTGTTTTTTTTTTAAATCAACCAACACAAGAACGGGTGTTGTTTTATTTATACCTGTCTTTTTTTTTCTCACGCGTTTTTTTTCCCTCCGCCGTGTCATTGTCATTCTCAATCGCACGATTGCTTTGGTCCAACTGCAAATGTTCTATGGTATTATTGAAACTGTGTCTTGTTGAAAATACCTTTGGCTTGGAAAAACACTGGTCTGGCCCAACAGCGCACACGACAGCAGGCCCTCCGTCCGACCAGCCATCCATCCATTTTTCTACTCCCCCCCCCCCCATCTGCCTTCCCCCCCCCCTGAAATTCTCTAGTGGGGCTCTTTCAGAGAAGGCAGGTGTTGCTCAGTGAGCACAACCCACTGTGTCGTATGAAGGAGGCGAACTTGTTCTCATTTTATGCATGAAAACAGCTTGAATGTCACCCCTGTGACCTGTGTAGGGTGCCGTTGCCTTGCGCCCCATACCGGGTCCTACTGGCTCCTGCCCCCCCCCACGACGTTCGAAGGATAAGCGTTGTAGCTGATGCATGGGTGTTTTTGTGTTTTTTTTTTAAATCAACCAACACAAGAACGGGTGTTGTTTTATTTATACCTGTCTTTTTTTTTCTCACGCGTTTTTTTTCCCTCCGCCGTGTCATTGTCATTCTCAATCGCACGATTGCTTTGGTCCAACTGCAAATGTTCTATGGTATTATTGAAACTGTGTCTTGTTGAAAATACCTTTGGCTTGGAAAAACACTGGTCTGGCCCAACAGCGCACACGACAGCAGGCCCTCCGTCCGACCAGCCATCCATCCATTTTTCTACTCCTGCTTAGCCACTGCAGGGTCACGTAGGCCTGAGGCATGTTTCTCGGCAAATATTTGGGTGAAAGGCAAAGCAACCGGCACACATCCACACCTATGCTTATGTCATGGTTACTCATGAACAGATCAGAGGTGTCACATCATCAAATGCTTAATTCCAGTGTGTTCCGTCATTGCCAACATGTCAAACAGAAGGGCCTTGGCATCACACACAGTTACAGTCTATACTTACCGGGTTATCCTTGGGTTATAGAAATTTCATCCCGAGCACGTGAAAACTTGTGTCTGAAGGCACTTGGAGAGAGTTACTTTTTTTATTTTTTTTACCATATAAACACGACGGCAGTGAGGTTGGCAGCGGCATCGCGCAGAGAGACACGAGCGCACGCAGTTCCGGTGTCCGTAGCACTGCTGTCCGAACCCGCTTATGGGTAAACTCTTTTCAGCGAGTCGTGGCTGGAAGTCCCTAAGACACAGGCAAAACCAAGACCACAGTGTTAAACCCCAGAAAGACGCACACATAATATATGACCCAGTCCCTCAACGCGCTGCATCGAAAATACGTGCAAATAGACAAAAGATACGAAAATACTCGGCCGAATTATGTTTAAGGTAATATTCGGTTGGTTGTTTTGTGCTGTGACTGTTGGGTTTGCTATGTGAGTTGTCTTGATAATAATAGGCTGTGCTGTGGCTATTTGTTTGCACTGTACGTATGAAGTTATGCTGTGATTATTTGGTTGTGTTGAGAGTATTGGGTTGTGCTGTGAGTGTTAGGTTATGTGGGAGTGTAAGGTTGTGTTGGGGGTATTTGCTCGTGTGGTGGGCGCTTTGGTTGTGTTGCCTCGAGCTCTCAGGGACACCGTATGTGAAAGGAGATGCCTTAAGATTTCCTTTTCCGACAAGTTTTGGTATCCTCATCCTGGCCATGTTATTTATGTATACAACTTTTGTACTGTCCTTCATTTGTTTAAACATTTGAATCCCGCCCCAATTAAATCAAGAAATAATGGCACAAGTCAAGTCAAGAATTCACTCAACAGGGATTTCCAAGGCATCTTCATCATTGCTGCTTATTCCAGACGCCTATATTGTTTCTTTGCACTCCACCTTCTCTACATTGGAGTTCTTAATTTCCATTTATATTGCCACTTATTGCTTACAGTCGGCCGCGCTGAGGGGCCACGCAGGGAGCAGCCTGACACAGCAGACAGGCCCCTCGCTGGGCCAGCACTGCTCACATGTGTGCCGAGATGAGTTCGCGCGGGTCAACTGAATGACGGTATGATGCAAAGGTCAACACACTGAAAAAGACAGTGATGAAGAAGCTGAGCTTAAATTATTAATATTTACAATGAGGCAGGAAGTAGTCGATCACCCGATTCACTTCCCTGTTTGTGTCCTCTTTTTTTTCCTGATATTTTGCATAGAGGACATTATGTCCAAATGATCATTGGATTTCTAAACAGATAAAAAAATATAAAAAGGATGTAAAATGTATAAATATATATACATATATATACACGTATTTATATATATATATATATGTATATATTTATACATATATATATATATATCGGCCTAGGGGCACAATAATTTTGGCCCATTGATTCTCACTGTAAATGAACATGTTCTCATTAAAAAAAATCTAAAATGTCAAATGTCAAAAAATCTGCAACTTTCGTTCACGATTTGACTTGAACTTTGACCAAACGGACACATTTTACCATCAGATATTATGAGGTGACATCTGAAACCAAACCTGTATTTCCACTCAACCTTGCACTCAATTCGCCGGGAGCCCGACAGAGAATTTGGAGTGCCGAGGCGCACCGCGTAGCCGCTGTTTGTGTCCAATTCGTAAATCTGTCTGATGCTGGCCGCACGCTGGGCCTCAACTCACCTGCTGTGACATGTCCCCCCTCGCGGTATCACTTCACCGCAGTGTGTCTCGAGCTACACAGCGCCAACCGCACGTCTTCATCATCGCATAGCGCTCCTGGGTGTGCGCGCGCAAGAGGTACACGCAACATTTTGGTCTGGGGATTGCATTCCTTTTTTTTTTTTTTTTTTTTTTAATATCCACTCGGAGCTTGCCGTTCATCATGTGATGATTCATTACGAAGACCTAGCTCCAGGATACGGTCACCTCCGGATACAGCAGGGGGTTACCGTCCGGTATCATCCTTGGTGCGACACAGTGAGTGAGTGAGTGAGTGAGTGAACCACACTGGGTGGACGAACCTCCAGTACCTGCGGGGCTAGAGTGGAGCAATGTGAATTGCAATTGATTTCGGATGTCTGCGGTGACTCTTCTTTACCGCTTCACAGGTGCATTCACAGTGAGGGCTCAGTCCAGGCGGCTGTGTCATTAAGGTCCTATTGTGCCCACGCAAAGGCTCTGGCTCTCATTGTGAAATAGCATCGCATGTGACGGGTGGGGGAGGAGATTCCACGAGAACGACGATGCGCGTTCAAAAAAACACATGTTATTACATATTTTAGCCTCCACTCTGCGATCGTCGGATGAAAAAACGGAAACGAGGGGTTGCTTTGATTTTCAAGAACCTCACTCCTGCTGTTTCTTCACCAGCACGACACCGCCTCTCCAAGACCAGCCGAGTGACGTTGGAGAATGACTGTTGATTAGCGTACCACGCACTGCTTATGGCCATGTTGTGTCGTTGCCTCGGATTTCATAATTTCTAATGCGAATTTGATTGGGTTGGGATGGGATGCGGCATAGAAATATTTGAGGTTTGTGTGTGTGTGTGTGTGTTGTGTGTGTTGCATGATACAGTCACTTACACTAACTGTCCTATCCAAGGCAGTTCCGCTGATGAGACTTTGTTTCACCAATGTTTGGAAGATCTCTCTGGCTGCCTCATAATATTTGAGTCTAATTTGACAGAATGGTGATGCTCTTATCTAAAAATACCCAGGGTTCAGTTCGAACATGAACTCGCTCACGGGACAAATGGAGGGTGTGCGCAAATCACTTTGAAAGCCTCTTGGCAGGTTTTATTCTCTTATTTTTCTCTGTTGTGCTTGTGTTGTGCATGCGCGCGTTTTTTCCGCTGGATTAAATGACCACGTCAACAAAGTTTTGCGAATATCCTCAATGTGTAAAATGGTTAAACATCAGTGTAGTTGTTGAGTTCATGAAGTCCAATATTCACTCTCCCTCTTCTCTGCTGTATTTTTTTTTGTTTCTTTTTGGCTTTAAAATGTTCATGACCTTCCTTACCTGCAAGATGCTCACTTTGTATTCTGCTTGGTGGATGCCAGGTAGCTCAAAGTTCATTTTCAGGAAGTGTATTCCTGCAGGGCTTGATGAGAGAAGCTCATATTTAATCGCAATAATGAGTATTTGGGATGGGAGACTGAAACACTGAGTTAAAAGAGAGTCTCTGCAGAGTTGGCTGGTAAAACTTTTCAAATTGAATTTTCATGATTGTAATGAATACAAGTTTGAGCATTTTACTTTTTTTTTTGGTTTTGTTAAATGTATTAATTACGTCATCAAATACGGTGGCAGGCTGTGGTCACATACAAAACAGAAACACATTTCTTCTTCCGTGCGGCATATTTGTTTACCAGGCAGCGCGCCTTCTGCCAAATTCATCGCCTCTGATTGGCCTCCAATTTAAAATTCCCTGACTGTTATTTCAATAAAGTTCTTTACTTTGCAGATGTAATGTAAAAGTAAGTGACTTTGACGAGACGGCTGTAGCACACCGTGGAAGGACACTGTCACTCAGCCATCGCACATATTTGACATCGAATTTCTGGACAGCCGCCTATCATGTTTGACACTGCAGCATAGTCCGTTTTTTTTATTCTAATTAAAGCCTAAAGCGTCACTCTCTTTTTGACCCAAGCAGCAGTCCAGCGGGGCAGGAGAACACAAGTAAAGGAATCCTTTAATTGCAAATGGCCAATTAAGAGGCAAAAAGCGTCGCCCGTGGATGTGGACGTCGAATGGCAAAGTGTTTCTCTCGCTCCCTCTCCTCTGAGCTAATGCCTCACCATCTACTGGGGCATGGCAGAGGTGAAACATCTCATTAAGTCAATGACAGCATTATTTCTGGAGAGTTAAGCACTGACATCATAGATCTAAATGATCCCCCCAAAATTTTGAAAAGTCTCCCTAATTCACATTGACCTTTAAATTACCAATATCGTGTGACTTTGAGTCCACTGTGTGCATTTTATACTGTATGTGTGTGTGTGTGTGTGTGTGTGTATCTGTGGGTGGGTATGCGGGTGTTCAAATTTTCATGAAAGACATTTTCATCATTCCAAAACGTCTTCCTGCGATATTTGCAGCACCCTGGCGCAGATGGATGAGACCTCTGCCTGGGCAGCCAGCAGGAGTGATTCCTAACTACAATTAGACAGAAGAGAACGGGGACGGGGTAAAAATAGGCTCATCTCTTTTTCTAAAACACCGCTATTTCGGTCTCATTTCTCCATACAAGTCATTATTTGAAGCCATTATTTCTTTGTGTTTTGGCAGCTGGCTCATTGGTGTCGTAATTCAAAGTATCATCCAAGATTCATCTTCTCGTCAGCTCAGGCTCTTTGACTTTCTTTTTTTTTTTCCCGGCTTTTGTTCTGTCATTTTTCCAGGAACTGTTTCTGTGTGCTGTAGACACTCACTTCAGTTCCAACTGTGAACTATTAGCTATCTCGGACACTCCCCATGTTTTTTTTTACCTTCCTCGGTGAAGGTTAACAGAAGGATCATAGAATATTGGATTATTGTGTTACTTGACAGTCACGCAATTCATGTTTACACTTATTGACCCGAAGGCACAGACACAAAGACAGTCCACGGGGCAGTTAGGGGGATACGTGTAGCTGATGTGATCTTTATTCTCGAAACCACATCTGGATTTTCTCACTCTTGTATAGATTAGGATTTTCATTTTGCACGTTTTTTAAATAACTCTGAAAAACTACTAAACAGAGTCATGACTTTCCTTGGGATTGATGTGTGTATATTGGTAGAGTCAACGGCAGTAGGGAAAATAAATCTATATTTAATATTAAGAATTAATGAATGGAGGGGAAAGAAAGCTTGCCTGATAAGGGAAACGTATTTTCCTTTTTTTTTTTTTTTTTTTTTCTTTTTTGCACTGCACGACCAGACTGTGGACGGAAACGTAATGGTTTACCACTGATGCTTTCGCAGGTGTTACATATTGAGTTTCTGCATGTGCCACTCCTCATATGTTTTCTTCTGAGGAAACATGGAAATGCCATGACATTACAGGCAATTTAATAATCAATTCCTTCCCTGAGGAATCGTAACATTTGCAGGGATCGTCTTCTCCGAAAATATTTGCAGCGACACAGCTCGTATGCAAGAGCGTTCAGCTTTGCCCCGGGGGGGGGGGGCACCGTGGCATCATGCAGCAGGGCGAGTTTCAGCGGCCCGGCAGATTCCATTTTTAGCCGTGAGTGAGAAGGTGTCACGATGACCTCAGCTCCATGTCGCTGCAGCCCGCCCGGAGGGGTGCAGCTGGCAGGCCCAGATTGGATTCAGCTGGCACTGCTGGAGACTCCTTGGGTGGGAGGGTTGGTCCGGGGCTGGGGGTGCAGGGGGCAGATGTGTGCGACACCAGAGCCAAGGTTGGCTTTCCACCGCCAGAGGCCAGGCCCGCCAGCACAGGACTCGTTGTGTGCGCTGGTTTCTCTGCTCTTCAGGAAACCGGGTTTTAAAATAGAGGGTTGAAAAATACAACACGTCAACAATGTTTTCAAGTGAAAGTTGAAGAGTTGCCGGGGCTCTGTGTCTGTGAGACGAATGGCACGGTAAACATTTGTGCGTAAATGCTATCGCATTTTTTCTGTATGTGTGTATTCATACTTTCATTTTAATGCCACCAGCCCCTGGGTCTAATATGCAGGAGGTCGTAATCTAAACTATCTGAGCGCACTCACGACTGGACATCTTGCTCCAGGCTCTCTTTGTTCCCACTGTGCAAGGCAACACAACAAGTCCCAGGGGGCGCGTACCTGGTAGTTAGGGGAGATGTTTAGAGGACATGACTTTTGTTCAGTTTTATTCTCTACTCCTTTTTGCGTGTATGCCACTAATACAAGAAATTGAGCTGAACATGAAACAACTAACTGTTGTCGTCTGTATTTCTGTGAATGTTGACATTTGTACGCACGATCGTCTCTCGCTCTGTGTCAGACGTGACTGTGTCATCGGAGGCTTAAAGTCGAAATTATATCACAATCTACATAAACATGACGTACTGGACTAGAAAAGAAAGACAGCTGACTGCTGGAAATAACAAAATACGCCCGTTTTTGAACTCCTAAACAGTGCTTTGTCAAATGATGCGTTTTCCTGCCGGTAGTAGCCCCTGTGTCGATGTTAAACGGTGACCAATGCGGGACGCACATGTTCAGCAACATTACTCACTGTTGTGACATTCAAATAATGACTGATAATAATAGGTGTTGCAGAAAGTTCACCAAGAAGAAAAAACATTTCGTCATTATTCCACCATCAGCAGCTTATGCCAAAATCAGATTAAAATATCCGGCTCTGTGTCTTGGCAGTTGATAGTGCTGCTGTGTGTAACCATCACTGTAACAAGGGGAATGATGAGTCTAGAATGAGTATTTTTTTACTCCACGGGTTGTATTATTAACCCACAAGCCAAGAAAATGCTGTGTGGAATGGGGGTTATTTGGCCCAAATCACAATCGTTCAACCACATCTCTGTCGTATGTTGCGCATATTCTTTATAATAACCCTCTTTTGGTAATTAACCCCAGGTGACCAGCTGAACTATCCCGGCTGAAAATCCGCTTGCTTGCTGCAAACTCTTTTCCAGTTGAAATGTCTTAGTTGGGCTTTTATGGGCTCTTTTTCATTTTATGGCCTCGAACGTTTCTCCAGCACATTGCCCTTTTCACACAAAATTACCTCCTCAGCTCAATTTCAGGCTCATTAGCAGGACTTTTTTGGCTCATCCTTTCCTTAAAGCTGAGGCTTCAAGGAAGTAACAAGGAGTTTCTCACATTAGACATATGTGGAATTTCGGGAAATAATTGTGGAAGGTAGATAAATGCTCGATTGAAGTGGTTTCCTCAACTTGGTAGAATTTGATCCATTTGGCAACTCATATTTGGAGGATTTCTGTTTTGAGAGTATTCCACATTTCATCACCTGGATAAAGGTAACATTAAACCCAAAGAGGTTCGATCCCTGCGGCTGAAACGCCAACCTTTCAAGGTGTTCATGGGAAATATTCCGATTCGTGTTGTATATTTCTGGGAGATACGAGGGTCAGCTGTTTATTGTCAAATGTAGACCTTTGTAGTAAAGGTTGGGTTAAATTAGATTAAACCCATTTAGATAACCTTCAGACCGGGGCATGGAACTCCGCAGTCAGCAAACAGCTCCAGTTAGTCATTACGCTCACATTGTCACACGGCAAGGTCGCCTGCTACCTTGTTAGCCGCAGCTGACCTTCTTATGTCAGCACTTGTTGGTTTCTTTGCACCTGCATTTGTATTGTTTTGGCCTCTAAGTTCCAGGTTCATGTGTAAGGAAAAGAAATGTTCCAAAGCTTGGGCCCATGTGGAGGCAGAAAGGTGGACACGGCTCTCCTGGAGTCTGT
This sequence comes from Colistium nudipinnis, assembly GCA_016785305.1. Lineage (NCBI taxonomy): Eukaryota > Metazoa > Chordata > Actinopteri > Pleuronectiformes > Rhombosoleidae > Colistium > Colistium nudipinnis. The sequence goes on along the minus strand of JAFBJU010000733.1, from coordinate 85,756 downwards.
GGGGCCGGAGTGCGTTTGATGGACACCCCTCTCCTGTAGTTCATGGAGATGATGAGAAAGTGAGAGACGAGATCAGGACAAGGGGAAAAAGAGGAAAGCTTTCAAAAGCTTCATCAGGACGTGATGCGAGGCTACAGAAGAAGAAAAAAACAACCAAAAGAAACACTTCTGAATATTTGCATTTGCAACCTGATGGAGTTTCCATTTAACATATACATATGCACACAGTTTTCAGTATACCAGCTTAAATGTGACTCCTTTTAGGCTGATAAATACACACGCCTATAGCTGTTTAATAGACTGGAGGGTTTTCGCTGTTTCCATTTTCGATTTTCAAAATGTCCCGACAAATGTTTTCATAAGCACAGGGACGTAGAGAGTGAAGAGTGGAATGAAATACACCAGTCACTCAAATATGCATAAACAGTAAAGCCACCAGATTGAGCCCCCCTTACTTCATGTGCAGATGGGAGTAGCTTTGGGACGCAGCGTCACAGGACAGGACCCGACAAAAGTAAATGTGCATTAAGCTTAGCTGCAATTCAGAGTGGGATTAATTATTTACCATCTCCATTCTCAGGGTTTCTCCTAATCCTGCAGTCAAGTTAGGAATATGGATGTTCAGGAATGAACATCTGTTTGGCTGGTGGTTTAGTTTAATCTGGTACTGATTGATCAAGACTTGGTTAAGAAAGTGACATTAACAAATGCATTTACAACATTTTTGGTTTACATGCTGTCCATTTTGACGTAGCCCCTAGCTTATCCCGATTTGGAGCATCACAGCCCCATCCCCCACCCCGCTGGCCCTGAGTTGAATCTGATAAAGTCAAGTTACGATACCCACACGTGCCTTCATTCATTCTTCTTGCTCTTTCCTCCAAATTCCTGTGTCAGGAGCCATCTCAGCATGGATCCTACTTTCTTAAATACATGAATATGTCAAGATAAATATATAAAATAATATTGCATTTAATTCATGTTAAACTAGATTAGCATTACCAATCATTTCAGTGGGAAAACCCTATCTGCAATTTTAGTCAGTTTAGTCGAGTGCAGAAACAACCCAAGGAGCATTTTAGGAATAAATATATAAATATTTTTGTCCTCCTGTGTTTTTATGCTTGTTATCATATCCCATACAACAGTGCCCTCTTGTGGATGACATTAATGTATCCCTCTTTTCTTTCTTGCTTCATATTTTCTTCTGCCTCAGCGAGAGATAAAAAAACAAAGAAATAAATGAAAATGATTTCAAAAAACATCACAGGAACAGCAGCTTACAAAAACATTGTTTATTAATGACTTAGCAGGCTACTGCATGCAATGATAGATGTGCTATAATATAAAAACACAAGTCCTAACCTTAAAAAACTGCTGTGAGGACTGGCAAAAATGTGCTCCCACGGATGATATTAAGCCAAAAATGTGTCCTCAACGCCATAGAAAGACAAAAACTCCCACACAGGTTCAGTGGGTTAATGAATCTGATCTCATGCTCTGCTCCTGTGTTACTATCTAGTAAAATGATTAATTAATGTATTTAACCTTTCATGGCAGACAGCCCTGCTTAAAGCAACCACAATATCACTCAGTGTTTTTCACCCTGCTTCTTTATGAATGTAGGATTTGTGGGATTGCTTTGTTCCTCATAGAAACATTAAAGAAAACCAGATCAGAACAGTAGTACTGTGCAGATAAACAAGCTATTACATTTTATTCAGACTACTTGAACATCATATTGGTTACACACAATTGCCAATTCCAGTTTGTGTTGCATAAACCTACTTAAGTTTTTTTTATGTGCAGTGTTTTAAACAGGAAGTATGAAATGGATGAGTATATATTGAAAATCCGACAGATAATATTTTTTTCATTTTTGTGATTTGGCAAATGTTCCCACCTGATAAGTTGACATTACATCATTGTATTCACATTATTTGTCTGCTGCCCCCACGTGGCAAAGAACGCTCAGTTACTGAAGTTTTAAGTGTGCTGTAGCAGGATTCATGACTGCTGTTTGTTGATGTCACAGCAATCAAACCAATGGATCTTCTCTTAAGTGCAGTTGTTTAAAGTACTCGAGTCTGTGCCTCTCGTAGAGGCCTCAGGATGATCTCTCTCCTGTAGGAAAAGCGTGTGAGTTTAACTCCATGGTACATATTCTCTCTGCACTGCAGCAGGCAGTAAAGAGACAGTGTGAACTTGGCCAGTACCAGTGTGGTGGTGATCTCCACCACCAGCAGTGCGGTGTAGATCATCAACTGAGACTTGCACTGTTCAACTTTGCTTCTGTGCTGATATGTGAAGGAAGAGAACTGAGAGTCGGGCTCCATTGGACAGGTTAAGATCACTGGAGTAGTTGTCTTGGTGGTGGATGGTTGGGTTGTCCGGAGGGTGATGGTTGTGTGCAGCGGTGTAGGTGTGGTCATAGTGGTTGTGATGAGTATAGTTGTTGTCATAGTAGTGGTTAAAGCAGTTGTTCTCATGGTAGTGGGTAATGCAGTTGTTGTTCTAGTCGTAGTTGGAGCAGTGGTTTCTGTCGTGGTAGTGGGTGTAGTCGTGGGTACAGTTGTGGGCAGAATTGTTGTTAGAGTGCTGGTGGTTGCAATTGTTGTTAGAATGGTTGTGGGTGCAGTTGTCGGAAGCGTTGTGGGTAGACTTGTTGTTATAGTGGTTGTGGGTAAAGTTGTTGTTGCAGTGGTTGTGGGTAGAGTTGTTGTTGCAGTGGTTGTGGGTAGAGTTGTTGTTGCAGTGGTTGTGGGTAGAGTTGTTGTTATAGTGGTGGTGGGCAGAGTTGTTGTTATAGTGGTGGTGGGCAGAGTTGTTGTTATAGTGGTGGTGGGTAGAGTTGTTGTTGCAGTGGTTGTGGGTAGAGTTGTTGTTGCAGTGGTTGTGGGTAGAGTTGTTGTTGCAGTGGTTGTGGGTAGAGTTGTTGTTGTAGTGGTTGTGGGTAGAGTTGTTGTTATAGTGGTGGTGGGCAGAGTTGTTGTTATAGTGGTGGTGGGTAGAGTTGTTGTTATGGTGGTTGTTGGTACTGTTGTTGTGGCGAGTGGTGTTGTGGGGAGAGTCGTGGTTGTTATAGTTGTTGTTGGCTGTGTGGTTGTTGGTGTTGTAGTCGCAAAGATGGCAGTGGTTGACAGTGTTGTGGTGAATGCGGGAGGTGTAGTGGTGGTTGGCAAAGTGGGCGTCGGTGTCGTAGGAGGAGGTTGTGTTGTCGGAAGTATGGTGATTGCTGGTTGTGTGGTCAGTAGTGTTGGAGTTGTCGTTATTATCGTGGTTAAGAGAGTAGTTGTGAGGGACGGGGTGGGGCAAATAAACTGATCTTCCGTCACGGATGTGATTTCCTGCCCCTTCAAATGTTTTGGATACTCACACACCACAGTGGACACAATCTTGCCGGAGTTCGCTTTTACCCACAGGCGGAAAGGAATCAGATTGCAGTCACAGTGCCAAGGGTTGCCACTCAGGTCAAGTTTTTTCAATTTGGTCAAAGGCTGAAAAATGTCCTTGGGGAGTGTCTGTAGGCGGTTGTTAGCCAGCTTCAGTGTGATCAATGACGGTAGCTTTTCAAACACATCTGCATCCAGGGACTTTAACTGGTTGTTCTGTAGGTTCAGCTCTTTGAGATTCTCAGGGCCTTCAAAGTACTCGGCAGGCAGGGTGACAAACAGATTTTGGGACAGGTCTAGCTTCTTGACTTTCTTCAGGGGTCGGAATATTCCTGTAGGAAGAGCTTGAAGATAGTTTTGACCGAGGCTTAGGTCAGTCAGTTCAGACGCACCTCCAAAAAGCACCGGCGGGAGACTTGGCAGTCTGTTCTTATGTAGAGTCAGAGATTTAAGCTGAGGGAAGCCAACGAAGAACTCTGGAGGTAAACTAGTAAGGAGGTTATTGTCCAACGCTATCTTAATTAGTTTGTCTTTATGCGGAAATAGATTTGGTGATAACTCGGCTATTTTGTTGCTCTGTATGGACATTTCCTTCAGATTTGGTAAATTCCGAAGTATATCCTCAGGAATGGAGGTCAACTGATTCTCATAAAGCCGTAGCGTCTGTAGCTTGTTTAGGTCCGAGAAAAGGTTCGTCGACACGGTGGAGATATTGTTTTTGGCTAAATGGAGTGAGACAAGGCTCTCGAGGCCTTCAAATGTCCCGTCTTCGATGGATTCGATCTCGTTCCCGTGTAACTGGATCTCTTTTACTTTTCTAAGGCTGTCAAACAAGCCCCTCTCCAAACCACGCAGCTTGTTAAACTTCAGTATAATCTTCTCCAGGTTGCCGAGGTCCGTGAAGACTCCCACTGGGATTGAGGTTAACAGATTGGTGGAGATCTCAATGTGCTTGAGGGAAGCCAGACCTTCGAAAGCTCCCGGCTCGATAGATGATGTATCGGTGTTCATGAACTCCACCTTTTCAAGCTGTGGGTTTTGTGCAAAGGCTGCTCGGGGGATTGTTTGGATCCGGCTGCCCACAAAGAAGACTTCTGTCACATCTGCTTTCAGCAACTGAGGGATTTCTGTGGTGGAGGAACTAAACACTTCCTGGTTCTCTTTGGGGCAGTCTGTCTCCTTGTTGCATTGAGTCCATGAAGACTCAATGAGTAAAGACAGGAAAAGAATGACGACTTTTCCTCTTGACATTCTCATTGACTATGAAAACACAAACATTGTGACACAAATTTAATAGGTAAAAGAAAGAAAAATCCCCTCTGCACTCAGTGAGAATCAGTAAATTATAAATCATTATAACAAGCTTTGTTATGTTGTTTTCAGACAAATAGAAAGAAAGAAACGTCGACCCTACCTGATTATTTCTCACATCAGGATGAATGTGGAAGGTAGTTACATCAGTAATGAAACGCAAACAAACGCATTCTCATCAGTTATCTTCCGTAATGATGTTGTGCAGCAGGGCTCGTGCTAGCGGGTCCCACACAAGGCGTGGTCTAACACATGCCTGCATCTTGAGATAAGAGTAGGGACGCCAGAGGGTTTTTAATGTTTGCGCCTTCACAAAGCTCTGCAGCATGGCATTAGTAATAAAGTCAATATATATTTATATCTATTTCATAATCACTGCCATTCTGTATCTACAAACTTGACACTCTCAGTAAAATTAGTTGTCATAACGACGTGTTCTATAAGTAATTTGAATATCAATTTAAAATTTGATTAAAAAAAAAATGAAAATTACCATTCGGCCTCTGACTCCTTAAACATGACTGCCATACCTAGGCTACTACAACACTCCATGGTATGGTTAAAAAAAAATATATATATATGCATATGTTTCAAAAGGATCAGCAAAAACAAAGTAAAACGAAATAGCAACAACCCTCCTATTCACATGCATTTCCCTCCAGTTTGTTGATTGTGTTTGGTTTTTACTCTCCCTACCAAAACATTTGTGTTATCCGTTAACAATTGGACATTTGTGAATGATTTGTTTAGTCTGGCCTCTGCAATTGCAGGAGACGAAGGGTTGCAATTTTGGATTTAAGCCAAAATAGTTTCAACACCTTATTTCGTCTTTCGTCCAGTAGATGGCAGTATTTTATATGGAATTGATTTTATTGAGAGGAAAGTAGACGTAACATAGTTAACTGTAATCTATGTTTATTACTACTAAATGCACACCATCCATGGCACCCTCACAAATGTGTGGTTAAGTATAAATCAGATGGGTCTGTATCCATATTTTTCCCTTGCATATTAAATTTTTTTTTTTACAGTATGAGAGTGCAATGCTGCTTCCATATATAACTTCAATTGTAGTTGCTGAATCCTGGGAGAAAAAGCGCTTATGTTTACAATACACATTGTCATTTCAGCAAATTGATTACTACAGTGGAAGGTTCCTCCCAGTAAAAGCAGTGCATTTATTCGACGTATAGTAGCATGTTGCTTTGAAGAGTTTAGAACGCATTAAAAATGACATCTTTGATTTGTATATGCTTCTGACATGCATTGTTGTTAGCACAAAAAGTCGTGATCAAACTGCAATAATCAATGAAAGATCACTTAATAATACACAGAGTTCAGTCGAGATTCGACTAACTGTGCTAAGAAGTACACGGTTTTAGTGCATTTCAGTTTACATTCTCCAAGTTTCCCACTAAAGAGCACAGTTTGGGTTTTATAGAGAGTGTGTGTCATGTAATTTCGTTTTTCCCAGCACACAGTAATGACCCAACAACAACTGAACGCTAAAGATAATCTGTTTCGTTGTTTGTTCTAGCGGCAGAAGAATGAGCAGAACAGGATTTATTTCTATGCCTTCGAGGCTCTAATTTAAATTTAAGGCTCTTTATTATCCAGGCAAACCACCGCAGTCAGTGAGCAGTTTCCCTTGGCTTTAAAAGTTCTCGGGTTATTGATGGCCACCGGTTTAGTCTACAGCACAGCGTTCTTATTTCTGTGGCCTATATTCCCACTGCCTCTCTTCTTTTTCCTCCAGCAAACACAGCAGATGACGACGGTGCCGATGACGACAGTGGACACGACCGCGATGACGATGAGGATTATCGAGGTGGCGTCGGCAGCCGTTCCGTGCTCCCCCTCGCCGCTGGTGGTGGCCTCCGTGGTGGGTGTGCTCTTGACAACGGGCGAAGGAGTGCTCTGTCGGATCGGAGGCGTGTCGGGCTTTCCTGACGAGGTCGACGCCGGCTCCTTGGTGGAGTCTAGGGGCACCAGGTACTCATTCGTCAGCTGAGCAATCTCCTCGCCGTTCAGACTAAAGGGCATTTCGCACACCACAAGGGACTGGTTGACCTTGGATGGGTGCCGTCTCAGCCAATCCCTGAGTGGCACAATGTCCTTGTCACACCTCCAGGGATTCTGCTGCAGGAGTACTTCCTGTGTCACGCCGAGCGCATCAAGACTTTCCTGTGGCAAGTTGGCGAGGGAATTGTTTCGCAGGTCTATTTGCCCTAAGTGGCTCGGGCCCTGCAGAAACCCTGAAGGGAGGGAGCCAATGAAGTTGTGCTCCAGGGAAATGTTAACCAGGCTGGGCAGACCCTGGAAAGTCCCCGCTTGCAGGGTTGTGAGCAGATTGGTGTGAAGCGATACCTCTCCCAGCTGCTCCAGCCCTCTGAAGGCCCCGGCGGCAACATGAGTGATCTGGTTGCGGCTAAGCACCAGCAGGCGTAACTGAGTTAGATTTCGGAATGTGTCGTCCTCCACGCGGCCGAGCTTGTTGTCATAAAGCCATAGCTCCTTCAAGGGCATTGGCCCAAACACCCCTGGACCCAGGTTTTCCAGCTGGTTTTCATAAAGGGAGATGTGGAGGAGCGAGGGCAGGTTTAGGAAGATCCCTTGAGGAAGAGACGTAAACCTGTTGTTGGAGAGGAACAGCTTCTGGAGCTTCTGAGTCTTCGCGAACAGCTCGCGATGGAGGTGGGTCACTAGATTGTCATTCAAGGATAGTTCCTCAAGGTTTTCGAGGTTATCCAGGCTACCGACGGGGAGTTCCTGTAGCGAGTTTTTACTAAGCCGCAAAGTCTTAAGGTTCGACAGGCCCTGGAATGTCTCTCTCGACAGCTGACTGATGTTGTTTCCAGAAAGAGAAAGTAAATCTAGATTGGTGAGTGGGTGAAACGTGTCCTCGGGTACGGAAGTGAAAAGATTCTTACTCAGGTCAAGATATTTCATGTTAGTCAGTGAAGAAAACCAGCTGGGGCGGAGCGCCAGGAGCTTGTTGCCCCTCAAATTCAGAGTGGACATTGTTTGAAGATTTTTGAACAGGGCCTCAGGGAGATCCTGCAGCTCCGTGTCAGTAAGCCCCAACACAGCTATATTCAGAGTGGAATCAAACGTGCCGGGGCGCACTTCCCTCAAAGCGCTTTCCTTGATCACAAAGATGCTAAGGGTGTTCGCGAAACCAGTAAAGTCCTCTGGTTTCAGAGAGTGGATACTGCAATTGGAGACGGAGAGTGCACTGGTAGATGAGGGCACAGCCGTGGGAAAGCCAGGGAGGCCACTGCAGAGGATTTGTGTGCCGTGACATCTGCACGCATCTGGACATGCCCAAACCACAACATTCAGGGAACAAATGACTAGGAACACGTGAAGGGTCAGTGGCAGGTCCATTTTCGTTTCACCTGGAAAAAAAGAGAAGAAAAGCATGTACGTCACAGTCGGACCCGGTTACAGTTGTCGTGTCAGAGCTGGTTGTCAGCTCCCTGAGAGAACGCAGGCAAAGAGGAATCTCTGCGCTTTTAAACAAACCACCTTAATAAGACAATTACAGCGGAGGCAGCCCTAATTAGAAACAGTGCCTTCATGCCGCAGCCTCAGCGTTCTTGCTTTAACCAAACCAGAGACATAGGCACACGATGATCCAGCCTGCTGTTCTGTGGCATGAGGCATTTACCCTGGGCATTAACAAAAGGACAGACAGGAAGAGCAAGCTTCCGACAAAAATGACCTCTGTTCCTGAGTTGCGTTCAGTAACAATTTTTCCGAAAAGTCAAGCGCATCGTTTTGTCCTGCCCAAAGTGACAAGTACATGCTCATGTGATATTGACGGTTGTTCGGTTTGGTTTGCTGCCACAAGCAAGGCGGATATCTGTTCCGCGTATGTCTTGGTTGTGTTGAGATCTCAACCTGTCAGGCTGCCTGCACATTTTCAAGGTTAACAAACTGTTTATAGTGATCGTCGGAGCCTCCGGAGATAACGTTGTCACAACATAAAGAAACCGCATCGCCAAGCAAATCCATTTGAAGCTCTGCGCATTCGGCAAGCTGGAGTCGTTTCCCAGTGTATGCAGTGCATTAGGGTGCAGAACGAGTCTCTCGGAGGAAGTCACTTTTTCTAAAGAGCCCAGTCTTTCTTTCTTTCTTTCTTTCTTCTCTATCACTGCTCTTCCTGTTATTGATAGTTTTTGCGTCATTTCTGGGTTCGTTCAAGAGGTCGGGGTACAATGTACCAGCTGCGAGGGGAAATGAATGTTTTCATGATTTGTAGTACGTTTCCCTGAGAGTGACCTTTCCCTGTCATTTGCTCACGTGCGGTTTTGGAACCAAACCCCATGGTTTCACCACTGTCCACATTTCCCCTTTATTCTTAAAAATGTGAAGGGTAAGCATTATGTCAAGGCTCAAGGGTTTGAACACCGGTTATCTGTTGAGTAACGTAACACAGTTCCCTGTCGGCTGCGTATGATTCATTAGAAAGCGCCACTACAATGGGCTGTCGTCAGTCCTCGCAGGAAAGAGTTAACGATGTTCCCATTTGACTGAAGCCCAAACCCCGTTCGCTCTCTGGTACGTATTATGGTGTCCCAGTTCCACCGAAACCACTGTCTACGTCTGACTGGAGCCACCGGTTAATGGTCCGCAGTCATGTAACGCCTGAAGCATTTCCAGTCCACCATTGATTGCTGTGATTCCCGCCGCCGCTCCCCCACCCCTTGGGTCGGAGCTGAAGGATCAGCACTCGGTCGGGAAAAGGCTGAACTCGCTGAGGAGAACAGATACTCAGTTGTGCCACGGATGCCACAGAGCGTAGAAGAAACATTTTTGTGTATAAAAGGGTTTGTTTGAACTTATTCATCGAACCCAAACATTTACACACGCCGCTCCACTCATTCACTCCATTTAGTCCATATAAGGAGTCGCATAGGCAGTACACTCTGCTGAACAGGAATACGCACATGTCTTCATCGAAAAGTTGCAATTAATTGCTGCGCTGTTAATTATCATCACTGTCTTTTTTGTAATGATACGATTCCTCAATGAACATTTTTTTTTTAAATTACGCTAAAGATAAGAAGCAGTCAACACCGGGACAGCATGCCGTTTAGCAGAACTCACCTCCGGCGGCGTCCGACGATTCAATGACCGATCAGTTGGTGTGGTCTATCTTTTATGTGGTCCCCCCCCCCCCCCCCCCTTTTATGGGGTCCCCCCCCCCCCCCCAACACGCATGCACCTCGTCAAATCCTGTGATGAAAGTTTCCAGCACTTTCTGAACTCTCACTGCATCACATTTTCCTGCTCTTCGTCATCGCCTGTTTCCCCACATTCGTCCGCTTATTTTTTGTCCTGAGCTCGTGAAATCTGCAGGTTCTGTTTCTGGAGCCTCAACAGCACTGTTCACCATCCTGCCCCCCCACCCCCCCTCCCCCACCCAGCCCCCCTCTCACACGATCACACCCACACTCACATTTTCTGGGGGATCAGGCGAGGGAGAGGCCCCACCCTCTGGGACTAGATTTGTGTTTATATGGGTGTTTGAAAGCATGCAGAAGAATGTGTGATCTGCGCTCCGTCACAGCGCATCCATAAGTATATAAATATTTCAAAGATGATCCAATACAACCAAAAAACTTAAACATAAAAATATAAATAGTACACTTTCAGCATCATTAATGTATTTGAAGCATTCTCAGCATGGTTTGATGTATTATTGTTTTTTATCTTATTTATCAGTATCTTTTTTCAGTCACTTGCTGTTGATTGATTAGGTCATGGTACATATGTGGAATGTTGTGTTGGCAATCAGTTAAAAAAAAAAGTCAGCAAGTGTTACCACTAGTTTTAACATTCCTGTGTAGCTGTAAGTGAAACCGTCTGTTTTATGACCCCAACCCCCCTCTTTACCACGGACTACAGATAGTAAGGGTGGAGTTAACGTATAGCCAGTCAGTGTACTTTCTTCTAATGGAACTGTTCTAATGTGATACAAGTGTGTGTCTGTGTGAGTGTGTGGGTGTGTGGGTGTGTGGGTGTGTGTGTGTCCTCACTGTTGTGTGAGCTCAGCGTGCTGGAAAGACCTAATCACTTGTTGTCATAGCAATGAACTTGGCCGCCGTTCACCAATTCAGGCTCTTTTGTTTGCCATTTGTTTTAAAATTCAATCTCTGGGCATGGAATTCATGGCATCTCTTGTCATTTTTACACTCTCTAGCTCTACCAGCAGTTGAATGTGCTCTGTTGCTTTGCCTCCAGAAACAACGTTAAATTGACAGTGGAATGTGAAATACTGTAGCTAACACAACAGTGTTGCCTATACTGTAAATAGTTGTTTGAGCTTCATAGAGAGTTTATGAGTGACAACATTTGTATGAAAACTGAAATGAAAGCACCACAGCTTTTTCAGTTATGTCATGAGGGATCTGCGGACAATGCACCAAAAATGGGAATCAAATATGCATGCACATTGTTGTGGGTTCCTTTATGGGATTGTGAAATTAAAGGGGCACTGTTTCCCAAAAGAGAGTTTCTCTGCTCTCTGACTTCAGGAAATGTGAGAGCTGACTAATGGTCAGTCTGTTGTTTTGAAGGCTAGTTCGATTTTGAAGGCAGGAATTTCCTACCCTCCATGATGTGATTCATTTAGGGAAAGCACAGGTTTTCTCCCTCTATCTCATTTAAAGAGGAAATCCAAATAAAAATCCCAGATGAGAGGAGAAAGAGGAAAGTTTACGGAAGCACATCTCACGACAAGTGATTGCATAGACCTCTGTTTCATTGGTGCACACAATAAGTGTTATAACAGGATGAAACCAGAAAACCCACTGCAGTACTGGACCTGGAAACAACAAGACTATATATTGGACCATGTATGGTAATGTATGTAAACCATTCAACTTGAAGAAGGCCGATAATCATCATTGGGGATGACGTGTTTGGGGGGTATTTTGGCCATAGGGAGGAAGAGTCACCTAAAAAAGTAGAATATATAATAGTAATCATTATTTCTTGCATTAAACAATATTGTTAACCATTTATTTATTTTGAAGAGAAACATAAAAGATGAAGAGAAGGAAAGAATAAGAACAAGTTTTATTCCTGCCTGTATGATCCATGTTCATTTGTGATACCGTTACGGCTCTTAATACAACGAAAGTTGCGGTGAGGCAGATTGAAAGTGATAACAGATGTGGAACTAAATGCACTTGTAATTACAGATGGGAGGCAGAGCAATCATTACGTATGCTGGATGGCATTTTTATTACTTTTATATGCCTCAAAAACCATTAAATCTCCAAAAACGACAAGCATATGGAAGAAAAGAAGGGAAGAAAGAAATCTGACAATTGCTCCTCTCCAAAACGATCTACGTCTTTATCTTATTCGCAATAGCCATAAGTTAATTCCCGTATTCTCTGTCAAGCTGCTCGAAAAGTTGCACCAGAACAAACGACAAAATCATCATCAGGAAAAGCTTGAAACAATGGTAATCTTTGATGGCCTGGCAGCCCGCGGAAAAGGGACACTTTATCTCGGTCTCTCATGCACTCAGCCTGATAGCACGTTTTTGTCATTATGTGCATATTCGGCCGTCAGCTTATCCATGGTCTTGTTGAGGCGGCACATGCCGTACATGGAGGCGAGAATGAGGAACAAGCCGGTGGTCACGAGAAGGACGTGACAAAACATTAGATACCCGGCCCAGGCTGTGCCTGAAGGCAGGAGCCACAAATACACCCAGCCCCTGTGACGGTTGTGGTGAACAAACTCTGGCCTCTGCTCGATCACCAGTAAGTCGTAGAAAACTGTTGACGTTCCTTTGGTCAAGTGAGTCTCAGTAGTTGGGAGGAACTCCTCGTAAGGTAGAGCGGCGGGCGAAGTGAGGAGCGGTGCTGTGAGTGTCGTGGCATCCGTGGTGGGTGTGGTGGCCGGGGGGGTGACTTGCCGGGTAGCTTCTTCAATGGTATTTGATGTTGTTGCAGCTTTGGAAACGGATTTTTCTCCACTGGTTGGAATGGAATGGAATGGTGGTGTTGGCCCGTTCATTGGATTGTGTGTGGTAGGCGAAATATATTTAGCATCACAAAGCTTGAACTCGACATCACGCAGCGAGCCAATTACACGGAAAAGGTGGGACCCAGGAATACGGCAAATCACGTCCTCTTTGTCCAAAATGACGCCTCCATTATTTCTCATCCATGTAGCAAAATGTCTGATGCTGCAAGTACACTCCCAGGGGTTGCCACTCAGGGTGACGCCCATCAACCCTGCATTTGACGAGAAAATGTTTCCTGGAAGAGACTTTAGGTGGTTGTTTTTCAAATCCATGTCCACAAGCCTTTCAAGTCCCTGGAAAATGTTTCCCGATAGATTCTGTATCTTATTGTCATTCAGGAACAGTACGTTTAGCCTGGTTAATCTGGAGAACAGCTGAGGGTGCAGATAATGGAGGCTGTTGTTTTTCAACGAGAGCTTCTGAAGGTTAGGAAGACAGCAGAAAAGGTCTGAAGGCAACTCTCTCAGGTGGTCATTTATGTGGAGGTTAAGCCTCAGCAGCCCAGACATGTTGGCGAATACATTTCCAGGGACGGTCGTGAGATTAGTACCATACAGATAAAATTCCACCATCTCAGGCATGTGACCCATCAGCTGGTCTGGTAGAGCCAGCAATGGGTTTTTGTAAATGGTAAGCTTGCTCAACTTTGGCATGTGATAAAAGCTTTTCTCTGGGATGACCTTGAGTCGGTTCGAGGACAGGGTGAGACTCCTCAGGTTCTTCAGGGACCAGAACACCCGGGGCGGCAGGCTCTCAATCTGGTTCTGGTGAATTTTTAGCTCCTGGAGGTTGACGAGCTCATCAAATGTCCCGGCTTCGAGCGCCTCCAGCTCATTGTTATATATAAGGAGTTGGCGGAGTTTGGTCAAGGGGCGAAAGACGGTGGGCGGAAGCCTCGTTATGTAGTTCCTGCCAAGGTTCAGGAAAGTGAGGTTGGACAGTCCGTCGAAAACATCCGAAGGAGGATTATCCAGCAGGTTTTGGTTTAGGTCCAAGACCTGTAACCCGGCGAGTCCCCTAAATGTGTCCGGGGCGATGGTCTCCAAATTGTTATCATCCAAATACAGCTGCTCCAGAGTGGTCAGTGCACTGAACACTCGGTCGGGAAGGGTGGTGAGGTTGTTAGACGACAGCTTGATGGACTTAAGCTGTGGAGCCACGTGGAAGGCCAGGGGATCAATGGTGTGTAGGTGGCTCTTTGTCAGGCTGAAGCGCAACAGCAAGTCCTGATCGGCCAGGCTCTGCCCCGCTATGATGCTCACATTAGTGCTTACGATGATCAGCGTGTATGTGTGATCGGGCAGCTCCCGCGGTATCTCTGTGAAGCTGCGGCCGGCACATTTGACGACACCGCCGTCACACAGGCACCTGCTGGGGCAGTCCGTGGCGCAGCTGAGGCGAGGCAGTGTGAGGAGTGCGACCGCTAACCACAAAGGGCCTGCGTAGTTTGGACATAAAAGTGCTTTTAGACACTGATCACAAAACCTGACATTCCAGTTTGGCATGACATACTGTACATTTGTCGTCCAGAACAGCAGAGCATTATAATAAGCTTCCACGGTGTACTGGATAGGTCTATATTTTTTGGTTAAGTCAAATCTGATCAGTTTTCAATAATGTCAATCTAGAATTTGACTCTCGGACACACTTCTCTAGCCAAAGAAAGGCTGTTATATTAATGGTTGAAATATTGCAACAAAAAACCCACCTTTAAAGTAAGAATCCATTGCTGTTTGACACTAAGATGATGATGCTCTGTGCTTGTCCCGGAGCTGGAACTGTCTGCCGAGTCACTCTTCCTCCTTCTTTGCCAAAATACCCCCCCCAACACGTCATCCCCTAAGATATTATTGGCCCTCTTCATGTTGGATGTTTTACATTGCCATACATGGTCCAATATATAGTCTTGTTGTTTGATTAGAATCCGACCCTTTTATAGTTTATGAGATATTAACCGTTGGGTCTTTTGTCATTTACTTTATACCGCACCATTTGAACTCCGTGCTTAAAAACAAACAACTGCTTCACAGCAGACATTTTTAACATTACATGGTAGGGAGAGCACAGGTATAATTAATAGAAGATAACGTTAATGATACCTCTATTTCATTTTAGCGTCTCATCAAGACATCACTGAGCCAACATGTGCAATACCAGGACTAAGCAAATCCATCCATCTTATGTCTATATGTCTAAATGTCTGCCAAATATCTGAAAACTACTGTTTAACATGCAACGTTTTGGGATGGGAACTGGGCAGCCTGTTGAAAAAACAAAACAAAAGCGGTTGCTTGTTCATTTCCTGTGGACTTATCTTGACAGAAAGATGCTACACCGGATTTGCCTGTGCTCCGGTCTGTGGACTGGACTGAAGCAGATATCGCCTGTTTCTGTACCATCATTTATTTGCCTGTTTAATGTGTTCATATTCAAGATGCAGAGTCTGTGTGTCATTCCTGAACGTGTGTGAGCGTGCTAAGAGAAAGAAAGAAAGCGTTTTCAATCCAAGCAGTACCAGGCAGCGAGGATTTAGTGCTTACCACACCCACATTTCAGCAGACTTCGACGCTGGAAATAGGTTTCAACAGAATTGTTCACATTTAGGTCTAAATAAAGCACATTGTGATTGATTGCTGTTTAGTAAAGAAGGTTCCTCCCTGAGCATGATGGTTATGATGGGAGTAAAATAGTTGCGTGTGTAGTTGTTGACTGCAGAAAATGATGTATTTAAAACAATATACAATTAAATATAATGTAAAAAAAAAAAGACACAAAAGTCAATTTGATTTTGATTAGAGAGGATGTTGTTTTTTCCCTGTTTTTCCTCTCCAAATTTACAGTAAAATGATTCTGTTAATCACTCACTTACATCCACACAAATGAACTACTGCTTATCCTGTAATGTCCTCGTTTTGTGTTATTTCTGTGCCGAAATCTTGATTTATGCAAGTACGTTCATGACTTTTAAAACAACAACGTGAAAAAACGCAGTGATGCAATCCACAGGTCATTCCTCTTCTTTGATGATGCTGTTTTACATTTACGCATGTGAAAAGATTCTTTTGTCCAATGCAGCTGACGAATGAGGGACAGTTCTAAAGCTGTATTAGACCGCGAATGCTTGGTTCTCTGGATTCTCCTATGTTCATCATGCTCTGCATGATTCAGATCTTTTCACAGCAGCTCTCCTATTATTTAGACTAAGCCTGTGAGTCACCTATGTCGCCCTCCCCCCTTGAAAAGATCCAGTCAAATGAATGTCATGGCACAGTAAATCACCTGTCACTGCAGATGTGCATCACATGCCATAATTCAGACACCATTTTTATGTGTTTTAATATCGAAAGTGAATTGAAATAAATGCTGCAGGGTAAGAATACCGATTTATTGCAATGATAACGTTATTGCTCCCTTTTTTTAGTGGAAATGAATGGAAGATTTCCTCTTCTTTTCAAGCCCATTTCATTTCGTGACCAAGTCGTTTCCCAATCAGTTTTTATCCAAAGCTTCCACAAAACAAAAGTAAATCACCTCCAAAAGTATAGATTCACATTGTAATGTTATTTATTTTGTAGAATGGAGGGCAGTGGATTTTTTTAAAAGCTGCACCAGATGACATGTCTTGACAATTTCAAAAAAGATGATTCCCATATCAGCCACAAGAGGGCGACATAAACACAAGCATTGAGAAAAGAAAATCCCTGCTTAACTCATAAATGCCTTCGCAGGCGAGTCTAATCTGCTCTGTAATATCTATTTCCAGTGAGTAGCTGATTATTTACATATGAACAATTTACAGCCACAGTCCTTAGATCGCTCATTAGAGCACTTCAGTGCAGTGGTAATGAAACGTTAATTCACGACATTAATTATGGTACAACTTGATATTGCTGGAATAAATACATTATGATTATAATACTGGTGCTGTGAGTCTTAAGGCTATGTTGGGCTTTGCAGCGGGATTTCACAGTGGTCCTCCTTTCCTCGCATTCTTTTCAGACACAGTATTTCCAGAAGCAAGCTGCAGACACAGGAGATAAAGACCGAAAGGACATTTGACACGCCGCGTATAGAATATTTTGGCTATGGTAATGGTTATAATTAAGTAAAAATATCTATCAGTTTGTAAAATACATATAAATCCAGAGACTGGCTTTCACTTACGTTCACCCCTCTTCTTAGTTATAGATTTGCCCTCTGCCAAATTGGCTGTGATCTGCCTTTCCAGCTCCAAGTCCTCCCTCAGGGCTCTCAGCTACGAGCAGAGATCACAGTGTTCAGACACACTAAGACCAAGTCGACGCCTCAAGATCAATGCATCTTTTTTTGTATTGATCCATCAAGTAGTGTCACAGGTTTTTTATTCGGATCCTACGAAGGAATTGTGCTTTTTTTCTGTTCACATACAATTCAAATGCAAACAGGATGACACAGAATTGATACTTGTTTCCTGAATAATGCTCCATGTTAAATACTTTTTTTCCTTACCTCCTCTAATTCGGCTAATTTGTTGGCCAGCTCAATACCTGTGGATAGAAAGAAAACAATTGTCATCTGGCAGTTTCTGTGTTTGTGTTAATGGAGTTAATTATAAAGATTTTAGTTTTCAATCTCTCACCCAGGGGATCGTCCTTTTCAACAGGAACTAAACTTTTGTGTAGTAAAAGTGCTAAAATTTTGCTCTGGGCATCTGTGTCCTCTTTGGGATTAAAAACGTGGTTTCCTGCGTAGACGTAACAAATACAACAGGAACCACCGTGAGCGTGACCGGAACTTTGGAGTCATATCCATCCACAACCATTTCATAATCGGCCATCATCTTTCAACCTGTTGCATTTTGCATACTCACCCGGGTTAAACAGGCTCCTTCCCTCCACACTCAGCACTCCCTGCAGTAGTAACAAACCCAGGAGCCCCAAGCAGTAGTTCACAACTGTCAACTTGTCCATGGCTCTCGCTCTGTATGGTTCCAGACAAACGGCGCACTATGAATCCTTCCCTCGGGCAAGGCAAGCAGTCCTCTGCCTCGGTCCGTCCAGTCAATATATTTATCCTTTTCGGGGGCCAAGAGGAGGGGCCAGTCGTGCACTAAATCAATAGCCAGTCATTGTGGTTTTCGTCAATAGACCCCCTCTTTACGTGGAGCATCTGAGTGAAATACGGTGAAGTGACGTAGTCGGTGAGGCCACTGACCCTACATCACTCTGACATGGGCAAATCAAACTGAGAGAGGAAGTTATCAATCAGCCCGCTGGTTATAAGAGACGGCAATCAAACGCTCTTGGACCTTGCAAATCTTTTTTCTTTTACGTTAATTGCTTTTTATAAATAGGTACATGGGAGTGTGTTGGTCTGGGGACGGAGGGGGGAAGTAGATTGAGTCGTTCCCTCATCGCTTCGTAGCCTGAGATGAGCCCCTCAATCTTGGCTTCAGGGCTGAGTCGGTGCTGAAGGAGCATCCATCACCGTGGTCAACACCACCAACCCTCACCTCCGAAGTCACTGTGGGCTATTTTTGTGCATCAAGGAAATCACAATCTTTAACATCTGCCAGGGGAGCAGACATTGGTTATTGTTAGATAAATGAGCTGGCTGGCACCCGCTGAATTTGGCTACTGAGGGTCTCATAAAAGCGCTTGATTGCCTTGAACCCACTGTAGACTCAGACTTTGGAGCCTGTTGATGTCTGGTGGCTCGCATCCAAGATTCTTTCACAAGTTTTATCAGCAACTCCGAGACTGGCTGAAGAGACCATCGCCACGTGCGAGAGTGGCTGCTGGGGTCATCTTGTTTGTAGTTCGTTTGTAGTTACGGTCATGAAAGTGCAAATTATTTGTAATAATTTGCAAGGGCGGCAAATATCAACATTGTCTGGAAGAGGGCGTCTTTTTAATGCAATTTATTAGGCAAATACCAATGTTTGGGTTGTGTGTGTTCACAGGACTTTTTCTATGCAGCACAGTCGCATATGCCAACGTTTTTACAAACAACAGAGTTTGGGCTGTGAGTTTATTTACGTCTGTGACGTGCGAGCCAAAGCCACAGAGCCATCAGTACTGTTTCTGTTTTGCCTCTGCGTCACTAATGGAAAAGGGTCAGGGTCGTATTGACTTCATGGTATATTAAATGAAATTTTTATTTGAAGAACATTTTGGCATCATGAATAGAGCATTCTGTATACCAGTGGCATTAGTTGGTACTTAGCAATGTGATGGACCTCTAATACCAATTCATTATTTATAAGGATGGATATTATATGAGCATTATATTCGTCGTAAGGGATGTTCTCAGATCAGTTATGGTGGACACATGCTATTTGAAGTTGTGGACACTAGATGGCGCAATCATATTAACATAATCTTATACCAGCTTCCGTCTGATCTGCGATCACATGACCCGTGGAGTGTATTTGCGCAAATAAGACATAACAATGATGAAAGCCTGTAACACACAGTCAGAGATGATCCTGTGCTGTGTTCACAGAAACAAACAGAGAGTCTGTGTGAGGGTGTGTGTGCAATCCACCGGCTCTGTTCATCAGGAGCGTGGCTGCGGCTCAGGGAGGTGTGTGTTCACCGTGCCGCTGTCCACAATCACTGCGGAGGGAGCTGAGTCAAGTTTACCGGCTCACACTGGAATTGTAGCGGAAGTGCCACGAAGCGGCCTTCAAAGTTGAAGCTATAGCCTTTTTGACCATCCAAACACCCTTGGATTTCATGGAAGTATACCACCGTTTTTTAAATAAAAGGTTTGATCGGTACTCTGTGTGGATCATTCAATGGCACAGTCTCTTATTTTCTCAGATTTATACACGTATACAGTCTGTGGTCGTGTTCAAGCATGATTTAGGAGCAGAACCTTGCTCAATGATTTAACCATTTTAAAAGGTCAAAGGTGTAAAGTAAAACAATATATATAAAAATAACTTAGATAGAAGATATACATTTAAACTTGAGATACTTCATTGTAAAAAAAAAATGTTTTGTGTGCTGTAGTTTTGTATCTGCAGTGGACCCGATGCCCCACGTGTGTGTGTGTGTGTGTGTGTGTGTGTGTGTGTGTGTGTGTGTGTGTGTGTGTGTGTGTGTGTGTGTGTGTGTCGTGGGATCCAGTGCACGTGTGTCGGTCTTTTATTTTGTACTCCTGTGAGAGGAAAGCCGCTGATCGCCGTGTGAGACTTGGCGGTTGGTCGGAGGAGGTAACACCCGCCTGGTCGGAGCATCTGTCAGCCAGAGGCCGGAGGGAGAGAGAGGGGAGGCGGAAGCCCAAACTAATCAGCAGGCCCGTCCAGCACCTCAGCCATCAATAAGCTTCGTGAGCCCAGGCGATCAATCAGACGGCTGTTAACCTTCGGAGAGGAGCGTGGGACTATAATTCACCGTCAACGTTTTGTTTGTTGTTTTTTTTGCGCGACTTACTCTCGGTGACAACATGGCTGAATGTAACATTAGCATCGACCAGGACAAACTACCTGGAGTGAAAGAGGGTAACGTCCATTTCCGTCTTTGCTGAATGTATAGCTAGCCGTTTTAGCACACGCACTCGAGCTAATGTTAACCGAGGGAACACAGGTGTGTTTGTGTGTGTGCTCTCGTTCACCACGGTTCTGTAATGTTTGTTAGCACACGTTGCTAGTGGTGTGCTAGCTCAGTAGTGCTCACGGCTGGAGTCAGGTACTGTCGCGACTCATTAACCCGGGTACAGGTGTCGTGCCAGAGTGTAGCCCGGTTTAAATCTGTATCCGGTCCAGATTACGAGGCCAGTCACGGATAGCACACTGTGTCCTCGTCACGTTTTTTCCTCAGTGTGTGAATTGTGGTGATAAACACGACACGTGTCTGTGGGTGGGTGGGTGGGTCTGTCTGTCTCTCTGTCTTTGTGTATGTGGTGTGTCTGTGAGTTAAACACAGCCTCAACAGGCTTCAAGTGACTTGTCAGCCTTCACACTGACCACATTGTATGTGTATGTACTGAACCTCATTCTGTGCCTCGCAACAGGCAGAGACCTGAGGTCAAAATGCACGTGTGTCTGTGATACAAAGTGTCCAGGGTCCTCAAAGATTGCACTGCACCCCAAACATTATTCTTATACACACCGAGAAACTTTTATCGACCAGTGTTTTTTTTGTGTGAGAGCAGGTGGCAGAGGTTTTGGATGGGGATGGTGTGCTGGTGCAAAGGACCCGTCCGGTTTGTGTGGATCAGCTGCTCAGCGGGATGCTTGTTATTCTGGTCAGAGAGAGCAGGGACATGCATCTCCATCTCTATGGCCCGTCTGCACAGGGAGAGAAGGTTCAGAAGGCTCGATTTCATCCCCCCCTGTGTGTCTGGATCGTAGTGAATATCGTGATCTGTCTCGTCTCTACTGGGCCGTTACTCACGGCTGAACTGAGCTCGTACTTAGATTTTTTTTTAGCTGCACGTGAGGCACAGAGACTCGACCGTTGCGGCCGTGTGGGGCCACGTTAAGCCCATTTTATGATTCCAGCCCAAAATGATTGCATGCCAGTTTAAGAACTTAAAACATTGCCTGCAGATACGAGTGCCTTCTGTCACTTGTTGCTCAGTGTTGTGGAGATGTACACTTAAATTAAATGCTGCCTTTTGAGACGTGTAGCCTTTTCAAACCATAGGGTAGAACTCGCACACACCCAACAGGCAAGGCAAGTTTAAAAACAAGCATATATTGCTGCACTATCCAGCATTAAATCTCAGATAAGAAGATTAAGCATATGGTTGAAAATTGTCTGTGTTAATTAATCCCATACTGATCTGAGGCATTTGGGGGGGGGGGGGGGGGGGACTAAGAGGAGGTCTTGGCCTTCCCTCCAGTATCTGTTGATTCCAACTTCTCACCCTGTCATCTGCTCCTCTACTGCAACCAGATGATCTGGCGTGTATCTGTATTTCCTTTCTGTGCCAGTGCTCAATAATATCAGTCAATAATATCAGCAAGTATCTTGTAATGCACAGAACTCGTGTATTTCTCATCATTCATTTGCGATGTGGATAATGTATGGCGCAAATGATGGGCAATCGGGCCACAAAGTTTAGGGCTGGGCTCTTTAGCGAAAACCGGGATGTTATTAAAAAGCAAGATTGGTGTTAAAAATAAGTATATGTACGCATTTATGGAACCAATTTATAATAACAATTCTCATCGTGGAAGTAGGGCCGGTCAAAGAAATACTCAAGCAAGTGAATTGTTTCTGTTACGGGTTCCTTTTGGAATAGAATGGCTTCAAACAGCAGGGTGGTGCCTGGCTTCCTGTGGGATGAAATCATGGCTTAATTTTATCCGACCATTTATATTGTGATGTTAAAGCCGGTTTTGCTGGCCTAGAAAAGTTTTACACTGCAAGAAACTCACTGTTTAAAATGAGGCAGTCGATCCAAGATTACAGAACTGTCAAAGCAGCTGCTATACAGTAAATCAATATTGTATATCCTGTGCTATAAGGTCCACGTCCATAATGAGCTCTAAGATCTGACTCTGAGAAGTGTTTTGAGAAGGGTCATGTCTATTAGAGTTCACTGTTTCCTACACAGGAAAATATGAGAATTTGAACATTCGTACACCCTAAATATTTAAAGGGAATTAACAGAATACAGTTTGCTGTCTCATTTCAGAAGGATGTGGGGTGATGGTGCTGGGTTTCTATGAGGAATAAATTCCCTTCCTAGAACGGTCTGTGCAGTTGTTTCCAGAATGAATGTTCACTGAATTCTGCCACCAGTGATATTGAAACTGCTGTAATTGAGATTTGCTGTAGAGCAAATCTGTGTGAGATGGAAAATTGCTTCTTATAAAATCTTATACTATGTATGAAAACACTTAGGGATAAGGTAATGCTTTAGGATAATTGAACACATTTTTACCAGCAGATAAACTTGTTACGTGTGTGTGTGTCACTTCATGTCAGTCCGTTCTAAAGTACCTTTCACTTCTTAAGAATGTTCTCTGTGCATAATAATGTAGAAGAAAGAGCTGACAAGTTTCCTTTCCAGTCTTTATTTAGTGTGCGTATGAACGGTGCTTCCTCCTTTACACCAGTTTCACTTAATGTCTGGGCTGAATCCGTTGAATGTATAGACAGAATATTGGTAAATATCATATTGCTTAGAATGTCATATCCCTGTTTTCTTAATAAACTCCGCCTCCTGTCCTTGGTTGATCCGTTTTTAAATATGAACAAAGTACTACTACTGCTATCAGCTACATAGTTTAGGGTTTCGATAAATGAGCCTAAATCAGATGTTGGCAATAATTTGAACTTTACTTTTACTGGCTTCCCTCTGAATGTTTTCTACATTTCAATGTCTTTCTTTTGTGTTTTCCAGTGTGCAGAGACTTTGCTGTGCTGGAGGACCACTGCCTTGCCTATAACCTCCAGGAACAAGAAAGTAAGAGACTATATATATATATGTATATTTCTGATTTCATCTCAAGACATAAAGAGCCA
Organism: Colistium nudipinnis; assembly: GCA_016785305.1. Classification (NCBI taxonomy): domain Eukaryota; kingdom Metazoa; phylum Chordata; class Actinopteri; order Pleuronectiformes; family Rhombosoleidae; genus Colistium; species Colistium nudipinnis. The sequence goes on along the minus strand of JAFBJU010000733.1, from coordinate 62,540 downwards.
TCTGCTGTGCTGATTTTGATGGCCCTGCGTTAAGCTCCAAAGAAAAGCCTTTGATGGATTCTGTTTTTTTTATTGAGATTAAAGGAATTTTTACATTTTTCTTTTGGAATATTTGTCAAATCTAATTGCGTAGTCAGTAAGTCTACTTAAACCCTGCTTCGGCCACAACAATACTGCATCAGCCGTCCACAGTGGACTGGTGAAAGTGTTGGTCTGGTTCACACTAATTGTGTGTGCTGCAGCTGTTGCTCAGCGAAGCCTGACTCTGGATTTGAATAGCAGACAGTTTTTATATGGTACTCACTGTCGCACACTATTGTTTCTAAGTATCAGTATGTGCTTGTAAAGGATATTTTTGAACATTTTGTGCAAAAAGGACTACCTCCCTAACTCTTGTAATTTCTGTTCATCTTTCAATGTGTGTTTTTTGACAGCTATGTGTATATTTCGGGTTAGCTGGGGCTTTAATGTCAGCTCGTATTTGGGACATTAAAGTCCACACCCTTTTTTTTTTTTTTTTTTTTTAAACATGGGTTAAAAAGGCACGTCAGAGACTCGGCACCAACGTTTTTGTTCCACTGGTGCAGTTATTTCCAGTAAGCGCGTTCTGAGGAATTGTTGAATCCCCAGCACGATGATTGCTTAGAGTTTTATTTCTGTCAAAAGATTTATTTTCCAAAAAGTAGTAGTGGTTCTCCCGTGGACTGCCGGTCCATCTCCTGCCGAGTTTGGTTGAAGGGACATTTTCTGTACTGTTTTTCGGTTCAGATCTCTTTGGTGAGACTTTTCTTTTTTCCCCAAGAAGTATTTACATTCAGAGTGCTGGCAGTAAAAACACGACTGCTGCTCTGGACAATGGTCTATTGTTTTGTTCCCATAAATATTTTTTCTATATATTGCCATGAAAAGGCCTGATTATGCAATAAACTCTGGGGCGAAAAAAAAGATGACATGTTACCCGGCCGTACTGCAGGTTAGGCTGGAATTAATTTGGCTTTGGCCCGTCTGTCCCTTTGTTGTCGCGAACTATTTTAAAGCCTCGGCTATCCATAACAGAAGCTGATCTCCCTGTGGGTCTCTTGTTGCACCAGCCTGACTGCTTTGGCTTAAGCTGGATATATATATATATTTTCTTTCACCTTTGACTCTCAAGTATATTGCGGTGAATGCAAGACGCTTTGGCGCGACAGTCCCTTTTGTTCCTGGATCACTTCGTCACTTGGCCGTCCCAAAAGTGGCATTTTAGTGTATTCACTTCATGTTAATTGGGGATTTACAACCGGCTTTTATTTCTGCTCAAAATGTTGAGCGCCTGCAGGCCTGCAGATTGCAAACGTTGCGAAAATATCATAGCTGCGTCAGCTTGGTGTCTTAGTTTCTGGAATCTTTTTAGCAGTGTAGTGTAGCACTTTGTCTGCGCTACAGCCAGTCCCGCTTTCTAACCCCAACTTCCCCTTTTCTGAATGACGCAAATGAACCTCTTCAAGGTTGAGTTTGTTGAATGAACGAATGTCACAGTGTCCGGTCGTGTTGTATATATGTCTATTTTCTATTTATTTTTTGAACCATGAATCTATTTTATTGTTGAAAAGCGTGGCATTGGATAAATGATAGCCTTATCTTGGGCTGTTGCATCCGGCTTTGTCCTCAAATATTTTGTTGTGACGTGTCCCAAAAGTAAAACAATTTATCAGCTTCACACGGGGGGGGAAAAAGAAAAAAAAATCAATGTCAAGCCCTTGACTATTTGCCAAGTCGTCCACATGCTGTGACTCACAGTTTCCCCCTTCCAATCTCACCAGCCAGGGAGCGCAAACTTTATGGAGCCTCTCACAGATAAATTGCCAAATGTAATTTGGGGCTATTCGCATGAAAGCTGGGAACAAATCGATCGGCAGGTGCAACGCAGCCGAGCGAGTGAGTGATGCTTTCCGTGCTTACAAAGCACTTGGAGTGCGTCAGCAAGCAGGATTTATCATCTGCCGTGGCCCACGACGTGCCATCGCGCAACCTTGGAACGATGGCTCAGCTGCGAACATTCATTTCTCAGTGACTAAGCGGGCTGCTTGTTTATTACCAGAGGCTGAAGCGTCCGTGTCGACACTCTTGTTCTTTGCCGACCACTTGAACAGCTGCTCCTCAGAGAGACACAACGGCAGGACGGTGTGGATCTCTAGCTAAACTCCCAAGTGCTCTGCTTTTCCTCATCCGCCTGTCTATTCCTCACCCGTGTTGCAGCGGTGGCCCGCTCTAAGCGATGTTTATGTGTTTGTGTCTACAGTTGAGAGCCACTTGGCGTCCAACGTCCATAAGAGCCGCCTGGTGCAGACGGACCTGCAGGTGGCCAAGAAGCTGCAGGAGGAGGAGGATAAGAGGGCCAAGATCCAAAACCAGAAACAGCACGGTGACCTGTGGGTGTCTCTTTCTCTTTCTCTTTCTCTCTCTCTCTCTCTCTCTCGCACGCACGCACGCACACACGCACGCACACACACATACATACATAAGTTATATAGTGCTGTTGCCTCAGCTTCAGTCCAGACCCCGAACTACAACCGAGCCGCCCCCCCGGCGGGGGGGGGGGGGGGGGGGGGGGGGGAAAGGCGCTTGGATTAAAATGTGCTCTCTTTCATGAACTGCATTTTTTTTTTTTTATTAAAATAAAAGTGCTGACTCACGGGTCCGTTAGGTCGCAGTGAGATACACACGTGGGATCTCTCTCCCGGCGAGGAGCCAGATGCTCTGCCACGGATGCATGCAAGCCAATAGTTCTTGTCATGCTGGGAGCTCACACTGCCATCCACCCCGCTTCACATACACATACCCCCCCCCCCCCTCTCTCCATTTCACCAAACACAGACGCACGGCATGCCGCAGCACTTATCAGCATGTACTGAGAGAGGCGTATTATGGCGCTACAGCCCGTGTGCTTTAGCCACCTTAGCTTCTCCCCGAGTTGCCGTCTGTTCGGGTCAAATGTGGGTGAATGCGCAGCGTAGTTAAGCTTTTGCGCCTCTCGTAACACATTTCACTCACGTGTGTGTCTACGCACAAGCCGAGAAACCATTTTTTCACACCAGCCCTCCGGGAAGATGGTGTTGGTTTCCAAATCACATGGGGTGAGCTGGTGAGATTGATGGCGTCTCAGGCCAAGACGTTCTCGCTGTTGTCGGAGATCCGCACGCCATCTTTCGCAACACGCTAGACGGGTTCCAAGCTCCGGGAGCGTGCGCTGCTTTTATGTGATAAAGCTATTTCATCAAAGATAGCACGTGTGGACTGACTGGCTAAGCTGGAAATGTACTGAGCTCAAATAGTTACGCATATACTAAATCGTTTTTTTATCCACATGAGATAAATTTTGTTGAAACATAATCCTCATCACCCAAATCGTTTTTATCACAAATGAATCACTACTAATGTTGAATTGTCCAACCTCTCCCCCAAACACACACACACACACACACACACACACACAACGACACATGGAAACCAACTGAAACCTCAGTGAGCGCCAAGATAATGAGATCGCCCAGGAGATACAGGAACAACTGGTCCGACAGGCAGAACAGCAACGACAGCAAGAGGAAAAGGATGCGGTATGAAACACGCACACGCACACGCACGCACACTTCTAGCATCGACGTTTCTTACTGGGTGGGTTATTCCACCTGCATTGACAGAATACACAAATTGCCTTAATGACCTAGCCTGTATCCGTTCATGGTGTCACATTGTTTACCCCATACAGAAAAAGCACAGACCAGTATGTTTTTTGTAAATGTCACGATATATTGTCGTGCTCTGAGAAATCGTTGCCTCGCCACAGCCGCACCACGGCAGTTATTTCGCTACTTTTTTGTTTTATCCAAAACACAAGGGAATCACGGATCTCTCTGTGCTTGACTCACAAAAGACAAATGGAACGCCTGCACCTCAAAGCAAAAGTGACATAATTGTCGCAAATCAGGCCATTTCTTTCATAATTCCTACTACTGTCACGTTATTTGTTTGAAGGCCATTGCGCGTAAGCTGCAGGAGAAGGAGATGAAAGAGGAAAGGAGGAGAAAGAAACAGATCGACGCAAACTTTGAGGAGGAGTACTTCGAGGATCACGGAGGTGGGGAAAGCACAGTTTGTGTATCATGTATAGATATGTATTGCCACGGGTGTGTTTCTGTGTCCGTGTGTTGTGTTTCTCTGATACATCGCCGGCACATATTGGCGTTCCATTTCAACCCTTTCGTACACATCACAGGGTCGGCGATTCATCCCACTGGAGGCCTGCTCATGTATTGTTTTAAGAAAAACAAAATTGTTGGGTGATCGACTCAAAGGGGGCGGTCCTCCATCCTGTGCAATGCCTGCGTTGAGAAGGAAAATGAACTTCACAGCAGGAATCCGTCTCTGCCTTCCCTGCTCTGTTTTAGAGGTTTCCAAGAGTTTATTTTCAGTAATCCGCAAATATTCACGACAGATGTTATAGTTCTTGCTTGCACTGGCAGGTTGCTGTCCTGTTTGTCCTTTTCTTTTATTTTTTTTTGTCTGCTCACGATGTTAGTGGCCCAGAGACTTCAAGCTTGTTGCACTTCTCGGGCTATGCGGTTCGTTACATAAGGAAACCGTGGTATGCAAAACAGGACGGAGAGATGCAGCAGATGCAGCAGAACAGGGAGGCGACGAGTGTTTCCTAGGCGGGGTTGAAAGTGTTCCCAGTGTTGGGTAGACACGACCATTAGGCCTTTTGTTTACATGAGCGCCACTCGGCGAGTGTCTCCCGCTGCCACTCTACCTGTCCTCTTGTGTGAACGGGTCCCAATAAACACAACCCTGGGCCCTATCTGTTCCTTAAGCGGTCTCAAAAACCGGGTGATCGGGACTAAGCTTGGCACTTGCTGACTGAGCCTGCTCTCTAGAATAGTTGTGCCACTGCCAGGTGCACTATGTTTGATGTAAAGCCCTGTGTGTTGCGTAAGCTCCCGCCTCAAATGTCCCTGCAGGGTGTGTTTGTGTGTGCATACAACTGCAGATGTGTGAGTGTTTTCTCGCAGTAAAACAATCTTTACGCTCTGTCTACTGCTGTAAGGTTGATGGATTGTCACCGTGCGCCGAGGCGTTGTGAGACTCGATCTCTGAATATTTCCACCACCATTTCAAATGTGCGCACAATTGCGATCTCCACAATTTTAGTTTGTTTTTGTTACCCTTTTGCTCACGTACACGCATATATTCACACTTCTGCGATACCATCAGAAGCTTCCCATTGGCCCGTGTAATTGGCTGTTGCTCACAGGAAATGAGGGCCAGCTGGCTGTTTGTTTCTTAATCCGGTAGACTACGGTTGCACACAAACCGGCGTAGGGGGAAGAACCTGTCTCCACTTGACCTATACGCAGCTGTGAAAATATGTGGAGGGCGACACAGAAGTGTACACAAAGGCGAAATGAGGTGGAGGAGAGCAAACAGTTTAACCTGCCATGACGGTTTGAGGCAGGTTTCAGTCTGGCTGTAGGTGCTTCCTTTTTTATTTACTTTAATTTCTAAGTCCGAACATCAGCAAAGTCGATTAGACAGCAGCAGGTTAAATAGCTGGAATTCCATGGAGCTGACTCTCAGCACAGAAAGGGCTTGCTTCTACCTTCCTTATGTGCTTTTCAACTCATTTGTCAGTCACCAACTCCCAGCATGATAGAGTCTCGGGGATACACACGTTGTTCTAGTTCCATTTTTTTGTCCCCCACACTGTGATTATAGGTTGGTATTTGCATTGTTTGTGAGTGCCCCGTAGTTGTTTTCAGCTCTGTCTCTTGCACATCCCACAAAATTTAGAAGTGTTTTACACACACTGGCGGTTCACCATGTTTCATCAAAAGTCTGACATGTTTTGAGCTTTTCCGTTCTGTAGGCCTATTTTCCATTTTAAGATTGAAGTTAGAACCTTGTGTTGCCACTTACATCACCTTATTTCAAATTGCCTGACATAATAACCAAATCTGTGGACATGTTGGGTGCAGCTAACACCTACACTTTTAACATTTGCATATCCTCTCTCCTTTGACCATCACGCTCTCCATCAGTGCCGTGTTAACTTAGTGCTTACTAATCATCTCGGCCTAACTCATCTTGTCTGTGTCATTTTTCACCTCATGTTTTCATCAACCATCATCATTCTCTCCACTCTGCCCTCCTTCGTCCCTCGCTCCTTCATCTCTACCCTGCTCAGCTGCGAGAAGACCTCTTGATTTGGACAAACACACCCACCATGGCCCAACTTCGCCAGGTTATTATGATGCACATGCTCCAGTGAGCCCACACCGTGATCACTCCCCGGAATATAGCTCAACAGAGCCAAAAAGAAGTAGGTACCCAAAACAGGGCCCAGCAGCACCCCACAGCCGCTCTAGATACCCTGAGCACCACCTGGTGGCGGAAGGAGGGCGAAGCAGGCACGCAGATCCGTACCCAGAGCATTTACTGCCCTCTAGAGGCAAACACGGGGACAGGTACCCAGAGCATGAATCCACAGAGGCTGGCAGAGCCAGGGGCTCAGGGGGGGAGGACCCAGAGAGAGCGGTGAGGAGGAAGGAGAGACCAGCCAGGCCATCGCAGCCCCATGTCCCCGTTGAGAGAGACAAAGCCAGGGACAGAGAAAGGGACAGGCAACAAGATAGGGGCAGAGAGCTGGAATGGGAGAGGCATATGGGGAAAGACCAGAGAAGAGAAAGGGAGCAGGACCTCAGGGGGGCCAAGGCAAGAGGAAGAGACAGGGAAAGATCTAGAGATAGGGGACAGAGTTTGGACAGGCAACGACAGAAAGACACAGACAGACAACGAGCTAGAACCAGGAGTCGGGACAGAGGACTGGATGAGGATCATTCAGAGCACGGATATAGAAGGGACGGCAGGCGATCGTGGTTCCAAGAAGAGGATGATGTTGAGAGGAGAGCCGCGGGACGGCAGCGTGTCCACTCTGGCCCCGATGACGTTTTTGACGTGCCCAGGAGTGACGAAGGGAGAGGGGACAACAGGGAATTCAGGGACCCTCGGGAGGGGGAGGGTCCCAGCAGGGCGCGGGTTCATACTCATCCCAGCGGAGAGACAGGTACCACCCCGAGCCTCCCTCTGGGCTCATTGTGGGTGTGTGGTGCGGTGTGCTGACGTTGCTTTTTCGCAGTGGCAATCTCAGGTGGCGGGCTGATCTACCGCAAAATGGCTTTCACTAATGGAAACATTAATTTATGATATGATTCAGATTTTGATTGGTTTAGAATGACCGAATTCGTTGCTGTTCTTTTTTCTTTTTTTTTTCCCTCGTTGCAATGACAAGTGTGTGTAGCCCTGTGCCGCAACTGAACTGTGTGCTGTGATTTTTCTAGTAGAGTAGCTCAAAAAGGGGTTTGAAATTAGCATTCACAAAGGGCCTCACTGCTGGTTAGCTGGTTGTGTTTTTAAGTATTTTATACTAAAGTCAAAGGCATTACACAAAAAACAAAGATGCACACCAGAGGAGATGCACTGCAGCCCTTTGTGTGCCTCATGCCTTCAATCCAACTACAACAGTGTATTTAAATTCTTTCGTTTTGCCTTTTATCACAACGCAAAGCCTTTCTCTCGATCCTGTCAAATGTGTGGCTTTACCGATCTTTTCTCATGTTTTACATTCAATTAATATAATTGGTTAAAATTGTTGATCGAATTACACGAACAATTTGAAGACATCGGCACTTGGCACTGTAAAAATGTTGAGCTGCCACCAATCTAAGCCATTGAGTTACTTCAAACGTAACACATGATTGAGCAAATGATTTGATACGGATGACAATCATTACTTGCAGCCCTAATTGTATTGTTCATGTAATGTGGTGACATCCACAGGTCGTATTGTGCACAAAGTCAGTGGAGCAGTAGTCGCAGAAACGGAGTATGGGCTGAGCGAAGCCACCAAGGGGTTGACGAAGCTGGACCTCCGTGAGCAGGAGCTGAAGGACATGGAGGTGGCCAGGATGCTGCAAGAGGAGGAGCTCAAGGTGGGCAAAGAATCCACAAAGGTATTTTGCTTTTTTTTCTGTACACAATTGACCAGTGACGGCAAGTTTTATGTGCAGGATTAAAATGAAAATCATAAAAAAAATAAAAATAAAAGACCCAAAGCAAACCAAAGAAGCACTGAAATGGGTTGGCTTTGCCTGCGTTCACACTTCGCACCGGAGATTGATTTTAATGCATCGTCTAAACAGGGCCTGAATGAAAGACGTACTTGGAATCGCATGATGTGTTAATGTGAAATACTGTAATGTCTATACTATAAATGATTTAAAGCCCGTGTGAGTCCTCCTGACGGCATCCTGTCATTTCCTGTGTTACACAATTGTTATGTAATTGTTCCACTCTGGAGAAAATGTGCCTTCCTGATTGTTGTCTTGTTTCAGGCCAACCAGATGCATATGCGTGCAGCCCAAATGGCACAGGATGAGGTGAGACCCAAAATGTGGTAACTTTTCTACGCTGTCTGTTCCCTATGCTTAGCCCACACCAGACAAAATAATAATCTGGGAGAGTGCAAGTGTTGTTATTCAAAACAGACTATGAAAAGAGAGTTTTATGATTGAGTTCCAATCCTACAGTGGGAGCATCAATAAAATAAATATTCTACGCATGAAATACACAAAGTGCGTCACCCACACAAATAATCCGTGTATACTATGTGTCCGCTGTCTCGCTCTGGTAGGAAATAGCCCGACTGCTGATGGACCAAGAGAAAAAGGAGTACAAGAAAAATCGAGAGCGGGAGAAAGAGAAGGAGCGAGACAGGGAGAGGTTGGCCATGGAAAGGAGGCGGCCAGAGGGAGACTACAGGGTAACTTTCCTTTACCATAGTCATTTTCAAAACGTGTGGTGAAATAGTTTTTTTCTGGCTTGTTTTTATATATATTAGAAAAAAAATATATATATATATGCAATTGAGTTTCCGCTGTGGTACGTGAGCCATCATTTTTGGAATCATCATTTTTTGTTGGTTTCCAGCCTAGTTCTGAGGAAGTCGTCCGGCCCAGAACACGAGAGGAGCATGAATACCAGAGGCAGAAAAACCACAACAAGCCTGCCAGGTACAAGGCAATTTATTTTTCGAACACCAAATATTTCCAGTTGGCCGAGAGATAGAAATACGATCCTTACATTTGTTTTCTTTCTCTTTCTCTTTCTTTCCCCGCTCTCTGTCTACGCCAGGCCTCCTCAGCCTCGTGCTCATGACTACGAGAATGTGAACCCTGGCTATGGCTACCCGGACCACCCTGCACCCCAGCGTGCTCCCACCAGACCCGAGGCTGCTTACAAAGGTAACGCGTGCGTGTGAGGGAGTGGATGCATGTAGTTCATACAAACATCAAGTCCTGTCCATAAGGATGTGACGGGGTTTTTTTTTTATCGTTGCAAATTTACTACAAGATGCATACATAATACATACATCATTATGTTCTTAAGCTTAAACATCTCCTAATGAAATAAATGACAACACAACCTCAATGAGTTACGAGTCACGATGCCGGGGATGTGATGTATTTTACTGGGGCATAAACCGAGCCTGTTCCACATAACTAGAGGAGTGTTTAGTGCAAGCAGCAGATAGTTGAGCAAGTATTCTCTGGATCTGGGGGGAAAAAAATATGCAAAGCAGTTGCGGTTCAACTTGGTGCTGATCTTTCTGTCTGTGTTGAAACAGGTGCCTATTACAAGCGGTGACTCCGGCTCGAAACATGCCGTCGGCCCTCCTTCGTCCTTTCCTCGTTTTTTATTATAATTTATGTTTTTGTTTTAAACCATTTACGCTCAGTTGACCAAAACCTTTGGGACAATCTGGTGAGTTTGCGATGGTAAATCGCTTTTTTCTTTTATTATTATTATTATTATTATTATTGTACCCTCCAAAGTTGGCCCGGAGTTAAAGAAGTGGGTTTGTGAGTGCTGGAACCACACTCATCTTTTCCGTTTTTTTATTTCTTATTTTATTTCTTTTAACTGACTCAACATCAATACAAGCCAAAAGAGCAGCCTTGGGACCTAAACTCTCATGATTCTTAGCTGTTGAATTAGAGGAATTGGCTCCTCGTTTGCTGTGCTCATCACGTGCTGATGTTTCGTCCCGTCTGTGGACCATGCCGTCGCAAGGGCTCGAGGCCCGTCTGCTGGACACAACCATGCAATCTCCGATTTCCTCATGACTCTTCATGGGACGTGCCTGTCTGGTCCAACATGGATGCTACAGTGTCTTAGATACCAACATGGCAGCTGCTTTGTATCACCCATGCTGCAATTGTGTTCTCTTATCATGCTGTGCAACCGGGCTACACAGGCCTTGTCCATGTGCCACACAGCGTCGGACTCTGAAGGGGTGCGTTTCCATTGCTGTATTGAAATAACATATAGAAAACAAAAAAAAAAAAGCCTTTTATCAAGATGCTGGTAGTTTTGACATGTGGATCAGAGAAGGCGGAGCTTTGTGATGATCCATGGACATTTAAATGGCTGTAAGCTGGATCTTTTTCATTTTGTGAGGGGCACTTTTTAACCCCTCAAATTGAAAGTGAATGGATGACATTCTGTGTGTGAGTCACCGTTTCTATGTGCATGCTTACTGAAAGTGTACAACTGTGTACATGCATTTCAGCTCTCTATTAAATTACCCGGCGTCCTCTTTGATTTTGTCAGAAAGGGCTTAAGCCACAAATAGCCAACAATCCCCTTGCAAATGAACAAAATGAAGTGCTATCTTATATACATACTGCTGTACAATATATCAATTTCCTGCCACTATTTCATATCATATCTTACCATTTACAAATCAAAACTGGCTCATAGACATACCATAATGAAATGCATGTACATTGCTTGTCTGTGTCAAACTTAATTACAGGCTTGTGCTTACGGCACAGACATTGTGCAATTGAATATTTGCTCTTGTTTTATTTAAATGTAAATATGTTTTTTTATTTTTATTATTTGTGTTACCAAATCATGTCCTTTGCGGAAAATACCAGATTCTCGCATCAGGCCAAATTTCTATCGCTGTTCAGAAAGGGAGTCCAATATTTTATTTTGACACAGTATTTTGTTGCTCTTTCCTTAGATTGTTCCCTTAGTTTCTAAACCCCATAAACTGTCCTGCCCTCCATTCCAGTCCTTGTGTTTTTGTCTCTTCCTGAAATCACTTCCTGTCTACAAAAAAGGCAAACAATCTTACAATAGAGGAATATCTGGATAGAGGGAAATCAACATATATTACTGCTTGAAGGGACCTTTTTTTCTATTCTATTTCTATTCTTTTTTTTGGTTTACTGCTCCAGGTTAAATGTTCTGTTCATATTGAATGGGGATGCTATAGAAAATAAAGAGCACATTTTAAACTTTTGGGTTGACTGAAATGTTTGTGTAATGGTAACAAACTGATTCAGTCTTTGAACGTTCAAGTGGACACAGCTGGCCTCAGTGCCGCTTCCATGTTCTCTCAATGAGTGTTGCTGAAATTAGGAATCTGCTTCTAAAATGCTGAGAGACAATGTTTAGTTGCCCAAGTGTGTCATGTTTGTGTCCATGACGACATGCCGCAGTATGTGCCGTTGTAATTGATTTGCTAGTGTCCTAATTGCTGTTGACAGAATGGGATTTGTGCCATATGCTTATTTTTATATATATATACACACACACAAACTTTAATTTGTTTCAGGGACCTGCCAATGGGGAAAGCTTAAAGCTGTGGTTGTAGCAATTCTACCAGACCCACCAAGGTAGGATTTATTTATTGTTTGATGAGAGCACCCTCTTGTGGACATGTTAAAAGTCAAAGACATACAAACCAGATCTTTTCAGGACGCGTCCTATTTTATTCATGGATGTTGTGCATGTGACTGTCGACTTGAGTGCTGTCTGCATCAAACAGTGTTTGTTGTTTTACATGTCCTTACATTCTGGGCCTGTATGCAATCTCCCCAGTCATGAATCGACACAAATGTGTGTTGGCACTAAATGTAATGAAACTTTTTTTTTTTTTTTTCTTAAGTCAAGTGAATTAACCAGTTGCTTTTACTCGGCATTTCAAAATGTAATAAACTGAATCAGCATTTCTGCTGTTTGACCGCGTCTCCTCCGTTAAGTCACTGAAACACATGATGCTGCTCGGTGTGTTGACACACTTTTGCTCCATTTTTGATGCAGGTAATCCTGGTCAACATTTGCACACAGCACAGGAAAGCGAGACCAACTTTACACGTTGTGCAGAGCTCCAGGTGTTTGCGCACACAACTAAAAAGTGCGTTAGGTCAACTTTAAGGGCTTGCGACTCGCAGCGTTAAATCCATACATGACCGTGACTGCAGCGCGTGTTTCTCATCTTTATTTCTGTAGGCGCAAATAGACAATCATATATTCAATGAGGCACACCTAGCTTAATACAAAAAATAAAACACACACACACACACACACAATCCCATGTAGAGCAATACTTGTACAAAACAGCTTTTGTCCGGGGTTTATTCATTGTCTATCTTAAGCGATCAATTATGGGCTCGTTTGATTTAGCAATTTCCTTATACCAACCCTTCCCTACCGTCGGTGACAGGTCGTCTTTGATTTATGACCTTTCTTCGATACATTTTGCCACTCTCAGGTACAGAGTTACACCCATGATTGGATGAGCGGAGCTGGTTCACCAACATACCTGACATACTGATGCTCCGTCTACATGTGGCAACATCCCTGCCATGCCCTCAGTGGGATGTGTCACGGCCACATTACTGGAAAGCTGCACCTCTGAAACCAGAAAAGGTGCTTGCTGTTGGGAGATTTAAACCTCTGACCCACTCCTTGTGGATGTGGTGATTTTTTTTTTAAACCACCTGCTGGACTAGTCTTACGATAAGTCCCTGTCGTAGTATCTAATGTCTGCTATTCACAGGACAATTAGACACAGCTGCATGGAACGGAAGGCTGGTAGCTTGTGATTTCCAGTGCCTTTTTCTTAAAAAAAAAACAAAACAGATCATGATGCAGGTGTTGTCTGCGCCGTCATCCTGTCACACACACACACACACTCTTGTCTGTCCATTATTTTACAGAAACTTCCGGCATATCCCAAAACACGGTTCCGTTTCCCCCTCCTAATCCCGAAAACGACACCCCATTGAAAGTGTCCAGCCACAGCTCCGCTGTTGGGCCTTTGGATGCACATTACACACACGACCAGAAACAATGACTGAAATTTTGACGCACTGAAATTCCCAGGCAAAGTTTCTAGCTGTGCGGATAACAGAACCGCTGCAAAAACGTCCGCCACCAAGCCTGTGGAGAGGAAAGAAGGGGAGAGGCGTTATCATTTTGTCCACGGGCACGGTCGCTGTGTGTCCCTGGCTTGATCCTGCTCTTCCTTTTCCCCCCCGTTGTATGCCCGACATATAAGGCCGACACACACACACACACACAGCAGGATGTATCCCTGTTCAGGCTCAGACTCGCCTCAGCTGGTGGATGCGACTGAACGCCTCGTGCCACGCTGCGAGCGGCTGCACACGGGGACAGGTGTCTGCGCTGACAAGGCGAGTCCAACACACTTTGTTTGTTCTGAGTGCGACGTCCTGTTGCTGCACGGACTCAACGGCGCGCCGTGTGTTGTTTTTTTTTTTTTTTACAGCCAAGGGCACTCACCTGCTCCTGGCTGCTGTGTCGCCCGGGCGAGGCCTGGGACTGGAGGCCCGAGATGAGAGGCACCCTTCGGGCTGCGGCGTCCACAGGCCGAGTTACTCTGAGGACTGAGCGTTTCCCCCCCACGTCTCACCTGGCAGGTAAAATAGATGAGCGCAGCTGTCTATCAACTGTAACACACCGTGTCGAGACACGAAGACACACCCACTGGTTAGAGAGAGAGAGAGAGAGAGAGAGAGAGAGACAGAGAGAGATACCTCCCCCACACTGTTTACTCTTTGTTGAAGTGTTACCTCAATCGGTGTGTACAACTTTGTAACCACTTTGCAGACTCTTTTATAGGGCTCCAAGAAATAAAATGCATTTTCCATTTCTCTCTCTCTCCCCATCTCTCTCTTTTCCCCTACCCCTTCTCTCTCTCTCTCTCTCTCTCTCTCTCT
>JAFBJU010000733.1:0-48373 GCA_016785305.1 Colistium nudipinnis | reverse complement strand
TCTCTCTCTCTCTCTCTCTCTCTCTCTCTCTCTCTCTCTCTCCTCCCCCTCTCTCTCACCCTCTCTCTCAGTTTAAGCCCTGGGCCAGTCTTCAGGAAAAACCGGTAGAGGAAGTCAGAGAACTATTTAGTCAGACTCCGAACTGATCCAAGCCTCAGCAGAGCAAAGTCAGGCTTCTTTAAGGGAGGGAATCATTGCAGCTGTGACCGAATAATGTGTGTTACTGGGGAAATGGAAATCACACCTTCTTTGGATTTTTGTGTTGACTTTAAGCATTAAGTACCACCAGTTTTTCTTTAGTCATGTAAAATAAAAATATAAAATGCACCGTCAGGGCAGCAGGGCGGACACTGGTACCACACCTACAACCAGGATGCTTTCTCCCAGGCTTTCCCCCCCCCCCCCCCCCAAAAAAAAAAAATCAGCAATAACTATATTTATCAAGGTCCTCATTTACTGAAAACAATCCACCTTGCATTTGTAAAAAAAAAATGGTTCCTTGTCTAAACAAAGTACAGTTTACTAAATTCAGCTCCTTTGATATCACTGAACTCTGTGGTATCAAACTTATGCAAGAGATATTAGGTTCCAATTCTGTTCATTCATAGTATCCCATGCACAAGTGTCATTGAGTTATTGACAGTTTCCACTGTACCCTGCCCTTGTCACCCTGCCCTCTGGCATGATCCCAATCCAATTGAGAACAAAGCTCTCCTGATGGAAGCCTTGCGGAGTGTCTGGCATCATTTAAAAGTTCAAATAGAAAGAGAGCGAGTGGTGGCTCCTGAATCCTGGCATGTGGAAAAAAGCAAACATTCTCATCGTAGGGTGTAAAAATTAAGCAGGCCGTTTGGCCCGAGGCGCTCTGTGCTGTGCCTGATAAAGGAATGACATCGGACTGGTTTGGAGCAGGAGCTAGGCCCATCTGTGCAGGGAGTCACCCTTGTATGTATGCCAAGGCAATCCTCAGGCACTTTAAGCTTGCACACAGTAGTACTGCTGACTGAAAGACTTAAAGAAATTAATGAAGAGGTTCAATTCAATAATATAACAATGAGAATAATACACAAATGTAGGAAAGGTACATTTGGTTTGTTATGACTTGTTTTTTTTCCCCTCATACGTACCACTAATAAATGCATCGTAATCATTCCAGTGATTTCCAGTTTGGCTTCAGTTCAGCGTCCTAGTATTTTTTATACTGGGACACTTTAATTGGACTTACAGTAACTACATTTCATTTTCTAGGGGAACATTTGGACTTTCCTTTTTCCTGGCCCCAAGTGGAGTAGCTCAGAGAGTGAATGCTGCTGGGGGAGAAGAGCAAAATCTTTGCCATGTTTGATATTACGAACTTCGCTTTTTCTGTCAAATGTAATATTTTACAACTTTTGGTGCTTTCCGTGCCCTTGACAATAGTTTCTTCAGTAAAAGTGCCTGGGCAGATTGTTTTGTAAGCAAATGCTATGAGCACCTGGTGAGGAAAGTCCCCCCACACCATGAAAATCTTTATGGGCTTGATAAATTGTAAAGTTGTGGCTGTGTGTCCTGAGCTGCTCCTGCAACTGGTGTCTGCGTGTCATGGTGTCTTGCTCAGAGTGGCCACGAGGCGGCATCTTGCTCACATACTGAGTTACATGGTGTGGGATGCCTGTTGATCAGTCTGAGGCACTACGTGGTTTTTAAGAAGCCTGCTGATGAACACGTGATGTCGCAGCATTATGTTCTCTTTTAGGTCGTGTAAAACCATGTTAAACAGTTGAACTGTTTGTCCTGTTCTTTAGATATTAAGGAAAGACATATTTTTTAGCATACCTTCTACTACCTCCTTTCGCATAAATGCGCGGTTAAACAAATGTTTGGGTGTAATTCACTCCGGTGTCTTGCAGCTATTCCCAGAACTGAGATTATGCTGTAGTTCCTCCCTGATTTGTGCTTCCTCCTTTTGTGTGATGCTGGAGAGCATTAGGGAGCACTTGCAGGAAACCATGCGGCCTACTGAAATCATGGAGGGGTCAGGGCGTGAGTAAGACGTCGTCCTTGTCCCCTGTGGCAGGACACGTCATTAAATTGTGTTGATAACCTGTAGTTACTGAACATGGGATGAGGGCTGTTTTGCCTTTTCCCAGAAACTGTCTACAATAGTTTGTGCGATGATTCATTGAATTCTATATCTTGGCAAGTCAGCGTCTTGGTATTTGGTAATTGCACTGTGCTATAACCGTCCGCTTGATTAAGTCGAGTTAGTATTCTATAAACAGTTTGATTGTGTCACAGGACATTGCCCTTAGCTGCTCCAACACCCGGGGGGTCAACTTTGACAAATATGATCTAAGAACTTTGGTCTGGCCACTGGGACTATGTTTTGACAATGCTTGCAGCATGAAAACTAGTGGTCACTTAGTGCATCAACAACAAAATATATCAAAACATTACCCAGCTCAGTGCATCGGAGTGGTCCTACATGTTCTGTGGAGAATATGCAGCTAAATAATCCGGCCTTGACCCCAGCTTATCACCATGTAAAATAAGACCCTGGCCTCAAAGATAAAATAGAGAACAATATGAGTTTACAACTGATCTCAAAGGGACCTCCGCTTCCTGAAAAAACAACCTGCATGGTCCCTTCTAAGCACATCATACACACTTTCTAGCCATTTTATTTCAGTTATATCCACATTAACCCCCAGACATTACATTGCAAGAGGAAGCATTATCAACCTGCTGATTTGTGATAAAGATTGAAATAAATGCCTCATTCTTTGTTCAGAGGGTAACTTCTGTTTTTTTGTGGGTGTGTTAAAGTTTAGTCATTTGGCCTCAATGACTTTATAGCCAAATTTCCCTTCCTAAACTTGACTTGAGATGACATATTTATAGGAATTGGCTGATCAGCCCATCGTCTGAGCCATCACGCATGCTGACTCCTCTGTTTTGAGCCATATGATGAAAAAAGTTTTTTTTCTTATTGCTACAGACTTATTTGTTCACACAACATCTCATTGACCTTTTCTCCCTTTGAAAGGAACAGCAGGGCGGATTCATTTACAAGCTAAAAAGGAAGTTTGAAGGCTAAATTTAATTTTGATTGCAAGTAGTATTGCTGTGTGCCATGATGAGTTGTATTAACATCATTCAAAATATGTTTACAGTTATTAACATGACTTTTGTGCCTGTAAAGAAAGTCCAAAACGGATTTTTACATTAGTGCTGCTGTTGGTTGCACCATTTTTCCCCAAAAGTTTTCCCCATAGGATGTAGCCTTTAAATGCCAAGCAGAGGGTCAGCTGTGGATGGAGGCAGCCGGATTGACCCCGTCAGTTTGGGAGCCAGTTCCTTGAAGCAGTGGAGGAGGAATTGTGTCTGGGTTAAAGGAAATAACGCACGTCGGTAAGAAAAAACACAATATCTCAAGAATACGCCCCTTGAAAAATGCACAATATTCTTGAGATTACCTCATTATGTCATGCAAATTTTGTTTACCCTGAAATAACATGTGTCCCGTATGTTATGCATGTGCAGTTTGTTACGCAGCTGAACTTTGACACAGTACATTTGAGTAACAAGCGCTTACCCCCAAGCATTTCCTGTGTGCAGCCGGCACGCAAAAAGTAAAGTGAAAAGAGAGGATGGCACTGGCTGAAGAGCATTTGCTGTAAGGCTACCAAGCTACTGGAGGGGAGGGTTCGACCACCCTCCTTTTTGTTTTTTGCAGTTTCATTTCAAAAGATTGCCTAGTCTGCATTTAAATTGAAATCACTATTTGGAATTTGGCAGTTGGCAGAACTCTGATTAGATAGTATGTCAGTGTGAATACATTGGCGCATCACCGATTCAGTGATTCATTTTGTGACTGCTGTAGAAGGCTGTCTATCTGTGTCTCTCTGTGCTTTTGAAAGGTTTATTTTCATTAACCCTTCCCACGACTACCTCACCTGACATGAATCACCAATGGCATGCATTGGGGAGGGTGTCATGAGCTGATTATTATTACTGTGGAAGCGCATCCCTTGCATATTCATCTCACACCAAACAGGAAGCCTGTTTCTAATCAGACATGTCCTTCGATTTGTTTTAAAGGTGCCTGTGCCTCCTCATTAAGGGGTTTAGTGAGTCACGGGGGAATACATTTTTTTTTTCCCTCATATTGTCAAACCATCTGCTGCTGCCTGTATTTAAAATACAACAGGAATTCCTTGGAAATAAAGTTCATCCCATGCAGACCCTTACAGTAATGACAAACAATGGGAAAGAAAAAAATAACAACTAAATGCATGTAAGGGAGGGATACAAAACAACTTGCTTTGGACAAGGCTTAATTCAGGAATGGGCGGACACTGATCCAATCAGGCAAGTGCAGGCTGTTTACAAACTGGCATCTCCTTCACCAAATATGGTCAAAATAATTTGGTAATTGTCTGGGCAAAATGGAGACTGTTTGTTTACATACAACACCAGCTTGCTGTTGTAAATTGCAGCGGAAAGGAATGACAATTGTGCATGTTCACCATCACTTAGCTGGATGACAGACCTCCTCTCCTCCTCTCTCCCCTGACTGGTGTTTTGACCCTCTTTGCTTTTCTGGGCCGTTGCTGGTCTCCCAGGGCTTACGCAGGAACCATTTAGTCAAGCACCCATGCTTTAAGTGCAACGTGGGAATACAAAATAAATAAATAAAAATAAAACACAACAGCAAATCACAGCAGCTGCAGTTTATTGTGAATCGTGTGTGTTCCTTAATGGCCGGTGGGTGCGGACGGGGGCCAAGCTGAACTACAGGAGAATATTATTTTTACTGACTCATGCGGACAAACTCTACATTGGCAACACTTTGTGAAAACAACTTTATTTGAATGCAGGGACACGTTTAGTCTGACGTTAAAATACACCTTGTCAGGATTAACGTGACATTTCATTGCAGGTGTTACTGAATGGCTGCGTCAAACCTGGTACGCACCCGCTGGCATCCAAGTCATTTGTTTATTCAGAAGGCTCTGCAGCGATTGCGAACCGATTTCCCTTTTTTCCCCGCCGAACACCTCTTCCCACCATTCTCTGCAGGTGGAGTGTGAGCCGCGGTGCGTCACTGCCCGCGCACACTTTAAATAGAAGCTGCAGGGGAGCGCACGAATAACGGTCCGAGGAGGAGCGAGGAGGCATTTAAAAGAGGACATCAAGTGTATTCGGCGGACACTGGTCAGTCTCTCTCTTTCGCTCGGTGTCGCTTTTTATTCCGTTTTGAATCCATTGATCTGATTTTATTTTTTTTGGATTTTGGATTTTTTTTTTTTTGGAGGGATTCTGAAGATCTGCTGTAGTCAGGATGGCCAGCTCGGGCTTACAGCTGCTGGGGTTCCTCCTGGCCCTGGTCGGAGTGGCCGCCACCGTCGCCGCCACTCTCATGGTGGAATGGAAGAAGCAGATGCAGGGGAAGTCCTTCCGTGTGTACGAGGGCTTGTGGATGAGCTGCAGCGGGGAGACGCGGACCACCTGCGAATTTCACCAGTCCGTCCTCAAGCTGCCCAGTGAGTGTTCTCTGACCAACTCCGAGAAACCAGGCGCAGCTCGTTGAGATGCCTTCCAGCGACCATAAGTTGCTATAATTAGCCAGAAGTGCGTCTCTTTGGATTGACCTCACCTGACCTTATGGCATCGCGCTGATAGTCATGTATAGGAATGTATGGGATAATATAGTATAATATAGCAAGGTGTTTTTCTTTTTTATTTAAGTGAAATGTAGGTACTGACTCCGTGTCAATTTCGTAGAATTACATTTTTATTCCATCTTTATCTAATATATTTTATTTTTTTATTTTTTTATTTCATATTTATCATATATTATTTTTGAGCCCCTGACCAAGGGGTGAACTCAAATCAACTGCACCACAGGCCAGTGCCGCGGAGAAGGTCATCCATCCTGACTAATCCCTCTATCTGGTTCTCCAGCCGAGGTCCAGGCCACCAGGGCGGTGATGATGCTCAGCCTCTTCCTCTCCGCCGTGGCACTGCTGGTCTCCACCGTCGGGATGAAGTGCACCCACTTCATGGACGGCAAGGCGAAGAGCAAGTCCGCAACAGCCATGGTCGGAGGAATCATGTTCATCGTCTCAGGTGTGTTTGGTGATATATACCTATAGAACCTGATTTTTAATTATTTGCATAATTAAGGGATCAGTTATTGTTATAAACCCCCATTGATTGTTCACCTTGTTCCAGGTGAAATGAAACGCAATAGGTTTATTTTCGAAGCAATCTGACACCATTATCCAGGAGATACATTTGTTTTTTAAACTTGAGTATTATTCAGTTAGATTTTTTTTTTGGCAGGTTCAGTCTGAAATGATTTAGAAAGAGTAAAGTTTGGGAAAGTAACGAAACATGTGATGCATTTTCCTCTTCAGGTTTATTGACTCTCATCATCACCTCTTGGTATGTCAACAACATTGTTCAGACCTTCAATGCGGCCCATCACCTGCAAAGGTACTGCAGTCCAAAGAACGCACCCACCACAACATCTTGTTACATGCATCTAAATGTGTGCATATCTGTTTTTCTCTGCAGTTTCGAGTTCGGAAAGGCCGTTTTTGTTAGTTGGGCCGGTGGCCTTCTCACTGTGGCTGGAGGCATTTTCCTGAGTTGTCGGCGATGTTCAGGGTCTGAGTTGCCCGAGTCCATAAACCCCAGCCACCTCCTGCCCACCACCAACTGCAAGTCCAACTACGTCTAGGTCGGGAGGGCACAGGAGGGTCGACACGGTGTGGTATTGTTGTAAATATACTACTATTCAGACGATAATTGCAAATTATTTGTCTGTGTGTGTGTTTTTTTTTAGTCATGCTATTTAAACACCATGGACTTTGTCGGCTTGTTTGTAGACCTAAGAAATCATGACGTTTCTCACATCGGCAAATGACAAACACTTGTTTGCATAGTTTACAGTGTAGTTCTGAAGTTTTTCCACTTCTTGGCAGGGTTTTTCTACATTACCGGTGTACTCTGCAATACAAATCATTCCCTTTACCTATTTAGTTTTACACTGGTGTTCATATTTGTTTGAGGGTGTAGTGTGTTATACGAGTTAATTATTTGCAATTCCTTTCTTTTTTTTTTTTTTTACTATTACTGATCTAATGCATTCTGTGGATATAAAAAAATAAATAAAAAAACAAACATACGTTTTGAAAACAAGGTTAATTGCTTGCATGAATCAAGTGCCACCTGTGTCTATTGACACACCTGAAGTGGGTCAGCAAATTAGCTTTTACGGGGCTCACATGTCAACACACCCGAAGTGTGGTGGCAGTTGGGCCTTTAAAAGGACTCAGGAGCGGAGTCACCGAACACAGACACCGTAGAGGGAGTCGCCAGAGAGACACAGACACCCGACTGCGCTGGTGGGCTTGCATGTTTTTTTAAAAGGATTGATAGAATTGCTTGAATAGAGTTTTGTCTGTCTGACCATTTGCGTGCCCTTGTAGTATGGAACACTGCTACAAGCAAATAGTTACAATGATATGTCATGTATCATATACCATGATATGATATGAACAAGAAAACATCTTTTTGCTCACAAAAGGACATTTTAAGTACACATGCCACGTTGGCTTTTGATTGGCCAGACGTGTGGAGCTTCACTGAAGATTTCTATAAATGCAATGAGCAGAGTGAACTGATAAATAATATATAGGACTTCACATTATATTTTCTTTATTGTCTATTGTCTATTCTGTCGACACTGGATTTATATTTGACTGAATATCGCTCCAGAATTTTTATTTTGTTTAATTCTGGCTCCATTTGTGCAATACAGTACATTATACCCAAATGTTTATTTTCCTGACAAAGATACAGATATACCCCACATAGGCGAGAAATGCTAAAGTACACATAAAAGTAATGCATTAAATGACTTATTATGCTAGATGACTTTGTTAAGAATGGTATGTCATTTTGATTGTTCATACATTGATGTGAATTTGGAACCATTTATTTACTGTTGGTAGTTTACTCAATGACAAAATACAATATGCTGTTGCTGTTTTTTGCGACAAAGCAGATCCTTCTGCTGAAAGACTCTTCGGTGTTCACGTAATGAGAGATTTGCTGTCACTTAAACTGTTTCCTTCCTGTCGTATCTGCCATAGTACCATATTACCAATGATATGCTGTATTCATTGGCAACCGTTAAATAGACAATTCATTCGAAAAGAATGGAGGAAACTTCTGTTTAAAAACAAACAAAAAAAGTGAAAGTGTGTTCACTGTTAACATTAAAAAAAGTGTGACAACTAAAGCTATTAAACGTTGTTGGACTTCTCCAATGTTGTTAAGAAGCATACACAATGAGACATACACACAAGACATGAGTATTGATATAATAATCAGTGTTTTCTGACCCGATCTCCATATGGAGAACATGCCAATAAATCTCAGGACCAACATTTGAAATCCTGCCATCTGCCAACGGGTTTGAAGATTTCCACTGTTTTCAATGTTTTATGTAAACACCGCCACAATCTGACAAAAACACCTGATAATATCAAACTGAGGAAATGACAAACCTCTTCAGTTAACACGACAACACAACAAATAACAACAAAAGACAAATAGCATGAGGCTGTGCAGAATTGTTAACTAATGTTAGACATTTCCGTGGGGCAAATATTGTACCAACGATTCCTGACAATACCTCTGACAATAAATGAAAATGAAACTGGGTAAACTGATAAACAATGATGGTTGTTTTGCGTTTGTATTATGCCAGTGAAACAATCCGATTTTTATCAGCTTGCCCAATTCATCTTTTGCTGTTTGTCTTCTACATTTCCCACATCTTTAAAAACCTAAATTGACCAAATGAACCAGTTTAAAAGTTTTGTCATTTGACCACACCTCTACCAGGCATGTGCCTTCTTGAGGAAACGATACTTTAGTCGTTTTTGGCCTCAACACTTGGACCTCCCTGGAGTTACTTGTACTTTAACTTTTGTTAATTACTGCGATCAGATTCCCCAGATCCAAAATGCTTCAAAGGAAGAAATCATCTCACATCAATCATCTATACTGGTGGTTTTGCAATTAATCATACTTGAGGACCAATATATTTAACTCATCGAATATTTTCCTAAAATATCTCGGCAGAAGTTTTCCTACACTCGCAATAAATGAAAGACACCGAAATGTAAACATCGCCCGTGTTCATGCAGTAATGTGTATTTTAATGGGTTATCTATGCTTCAGTACAGTTCTGTTCTTGATGTTGAACATTGTTGTTCTCCCGACAAAGGTATCTCCAGTGTTCACTGCTCTCTAGTGGTTCTGTAATGCAATGATCCAAAGTGTTTCCATTTATTGTCACGGCTTTTGCTGGATATGATATTCGAAACGGTCATATTGCAGTAAGTTAGTTGGCCAATTAAAAGTTTGGGCTCCCACTCAATGAAATATATCCCCTTGCAGATGAGTTAAAGCAGAGGCTCTTGTTATGGATGTGAGAAGATAATATCGCAGAAGTGTTGTCTCCTGTTTACCACAAAACTGTGGCTTGTCTTTTAAAGAGGTTGGTTCACAGGTTAATGGTGTCTATTCATTTATGTATTTTGATTCACTCATCTTTGTTATTGTCCTGAGGGAAACAACCGCTTGGAACTGAAATGTCCTCTAGAGGGAGACAAACTCTAAAGTGCGACCGTGTCTGAGCACAATACATCTTCTGCAAGAATAAAACAACCAGAACAGAAGACTGCCAATAAATCAATACATCTGATTTGAGCTAACTTAACGTCTATAGCCCCTAGACAGACGTCCAGGGACTATAGATGTACAACATTTCCCCTGGAAAAATTAATGAAAAAATTACGTATTGCACAACACATTTTGGGCCCGATACAGCATACATGTGACCTTATATAGAATATATGTGATAGCTTGTTTATTGGTGTGCAGAATTCTTGTTTTAAAGTGTGCTGCCGTTCGTCCAATACGTGCTCACCTTCTACGTTTATTTTTCAGGCATTCCTGTAGCCACTTGATCTAAAGAAGGGAGGCCCCACTTTCTCCCCAGACTTCTCGGATATGCAGCAGAGCAGTTGGACATTAAACAGCGGATGGAGCAAAAACCTGAACACTAAAACACACACTCGCGTGGTTGGACAGTAGCGAGCGAAATACAAGTTGTTTTCCGTATGTTTGTGGCTTCCTACAGAGCTCCCTGAGGGACCCCGAGGGACTCCCAGCACCAGGAGCGCACAGGCTCCGGCCATTCATTCCTTGGAGGGGAGGAGTTACCGGAGGCAAAGAAGGGACATAACAAAATGTGTGTCCCCGACTGAAGCAGCATTCTTTCCGCCCTGGTCCGGTGCCGTCCCTAAGAGTCCGTGTGAGGAACGCCGAGATGACCCGAGGCGGCTCTGTGCGCTCCCCGCGGCCCCACGCCACGCGGAGGATGGACGCGAAGCTGTGGCCGGCCGCTGTCCTGTCCGTGGTGCTGCTGCTGACCGCCGCGCTGCCATCCTCCGCCGCCCCCCCGGAGCCCTACGACCTCCTGTACAACGACGCCGTGCAGGCGTTCTACATCAGCGACTACGAGAGCGTGGTGCGCTCCATGGAGGCGGCGCTGAGCAGCCGCGCGGAGGTCCGGCGCACCGCCGTGCGCTGCCGACTGCGCTGCCAGGACCAGCATCCGTTCGATGGAGCCTTCTCCGACCTGGGCTTCTTCGACGCGGTCCTCCGCAGAGCCGCGTGCATGGACGCGTGCATCGAGGACAAAGTTGGCACGCAGTCCCTGCACAAAGTCAGCGAGGATGTGGTGCAGGACTTCCGCAGGAGGATCCCCTACAACTATCTGCAGATGGCGTATCAACAGGTAAGGGGGTCGGGTGGGATGGGGGGGTCGGGGTTGTGTAGTTGTTGTTTTTGCTTTTTGCGTGCGTGAATCAATGGGAACTATTGTCGCCCTCTCAGCTGGTAATGGTGCGCCTGTGCGCCTCGTTACCTGCCACATTCCTCGTCAGCTGTTGCTGCTGCTGGGCAACGGCGACGCGGCGGGATGAGAGGCAGAAGTCATGCCGGGGCTGGGAAACTGCTGGCTCTTGTGGGGATTGGGTGATGAAGGGATGTTTCCACTTTAGTACTTGTACACAGAAAGTGGGTGAGGAGCGCGGCGGGGCGACCGGGGGGGCGCGGGGGGGCGCCGGGGGGGGGGGGGACACGAAGGGAACGCTTCACTAGAAAAGCAGCTGGCCGAGAGTTACATCACCAATCAACAAGTGGGCTGAAGCCAAATGTATGAAGTCTTCTGTTGGTCCGCAAATCTCAGTGGAATTGTATCGACAGATATCCATCCCGTGCACTTAACATTACACCTTTGGATTTAATACGTTATGGAAGTCTTACATCTTCAGTCCCGACAGCCGCAGGGTGCTGAAGCTTGGTGGTGTGATGCAACATGCTCTCCGCTCCATGCGCCCTTTTCCATGCGCCAAACACAAATATCAAGGACCATATCGTGTTGACTTTAGACTTATTAGATCAAGGCTCATTGGATGAGAGCCGATTCATTCTGCAGATGGCTGTGCACTTGTGCACAGTCCTTTGTTTTATAACCTCTTCGTTTGTTGTATTGGCACCTCCGTGTGCCATGTTGCCTTTGAACAGAGGTTTGTTGTTTTTTCCGTCAACACTTTTGTACTGTAATCTCTGCTGATGACAACACGTTAGATAGCATTTCCCAGTTGAGTCCGTCTTTCAGATGAGGACCAAGTGTGGGAACCGTCGAGGAGACAGATAGATCAGAGAAGCTGGGAACAAAATGGAATTGCTTATTCAGTCTGCGCTGTATTAGTCCCCTGGGAGCCAGAAATGTTGATGTTCCGCGTTCTTAGAACACAAAGTATGCATGTGTGGTATCATCGGACTACCAACATCACCCCTATTTATTTGAAAAAGAGTCGAAAACACCCCTGGTTATGCAACGGTCCTGTGTGTATTTGGTCATATTTGCAGGGGTTTGCCTGTTTGTTTTGTGTGCGTCAGGAAAAGCATCATCCGACGTCTTTTGTGTGTAGATATCGGATGAAAAGGGAGGAAGTTAAGCATTACAAACCACAAGCTTTATACTGTACACGCTGGCATACAAAAAGTCCTGTGTTTTGTCTCTCTGCATCTGTCCCACAGCAAGCACAGTCAGGGTCAACCACAGGACACTGTGCGGGGGTGGTACTCAGGGGGAAGTGTAACCGTCATACAATGGTGACAACATATTTAACTGGTCTGTAAGCTGGCAGCATCTCCTCACAGGAACCTGAGAGCCCCGGCCGCGACCAAATGCCCGGGTGATGACACGCAGCTTCCACTGCTCTGAAGTGGTGGCACGACCATCGGCCCTGTCTGCGGGGGCAAATGGTTTCTCAATTTCTTTCTTTTTTTTTGTCTGAATCGGCAGAGGAAGAACAAGAGCTGGTGGTACCTCAAAGCGCCCTCGCGCTCCTGTCTAGACATGAGCGTAGTCACGGCCGCACACACAAAGAGAGTCACCCAGCTGTCGAAATAGGAGCATTGAGATTTCACTAGCATCTGCTTGCGGGACAAGTGGCACCTTTGTGCTTTTTTCCCCACTCGAAAAAAAAAAACCTCCGCGTTGGTGGATTGTAGGAGCGAATCCTCGCCCTCCCCCGCGTTGCTCGGGGCTTCCTGGCGCGTTGACGTCTTTACTACCTGAGTACATGGCAGCACATCAAGGATGAGGGCGCCCATGTTGATCTTAGCATGGCCAGAGTGCAACATCAGACCAGGCAGTGTGTGTACACATGCATATTAGTATCCTGATGTTCTATGTGTGGGTGTGCCTGGGTGTGTGTGTGTGTGTGTGTGCGTGCGTGCGTGTGTGGGGGGGGTGCGTGCAGGCCGCCTCACATGTGTGTTGATATGGGAGCGTTTGGTGGTGTTTGCGAAAATAAATAACATTCCTGCAGTATTTAACATTCCTACGTCACACACCCTTTTGCTCAAAGCCTCTGGCATAAATGCTGCCATTGGGTCTGGAAGAAGAGGCTCCACAGTCTGCCACTGTCCCCAGCTCGCCCATCATTAAGCCTGGCAAATATTTAATTTTCCTGTTGTGGTCTGTTTGCTTTTCTGAAAAAGAGCTGTGCAGCTATTAAAGAGACACTTTTTGTAGCCGGACCCGGATGGCCTCCATTGATCTGTGCCGCCGTCCACAGCTCATGACTCAGTGGCCCGACGATCAAAGGCCTTGAACGGCCCTCAGGGGGAAAGTAGAAAGTAGAGAGTGTGTCTCCAGCTGCTGTTTCATTAATCTGACTGCTATTTCGAAAAATCAAAGTGACCATAGCCTTTGTTTTTATTTTGTAATACCGCAAGCGTATTCTTTTGGAAGAGGACCTCTGGGTTCGTGAACTCATTACATGCTTTTGAAAGTCCATTCAAACTGCCAAATACCATTTAACAATCTAAAATGTTCCATTGTGAAACTATTAAACATGACGAGCTCAAGAAAGCAGACATCTCTCCAGTCGCACTGACACACTACCGGTCAGTCAGTACAAACCGATGCTGTGCGGCCAAACATTCTCAAACCCACAAAAACTTTGTGATAAATTCAAGGGGAGGTCCCAAAGATGCCAAATGTGTCAGATTGAATTTTGAGTGTATATAAAACTATATAGAGTCTTGGGTTTGAACATTTCCTTCAGTGTAAACATACAAATTCGGTGGCGGGCTGGAACCACACGGCACAGGATGTACATATATACGATTCTGTCAAAGTCAAATATTCAAATTTTAACGTTAAAGCTTCTTGATTGGAAATTAAACGAAAGTGGATGTTGTCATTTCTTCAAAGTGCTGACAAAACCGTGCAACAATCCAACTTCCTCATTAAAGAAATGTCTTGTCTATGAGACACATTCTGCACAGGGATAAAAAAATCCATTCAATATCCATTATTATTATTAATAGAAGTAGTAGTTGTAGTATTAGTAGTATTATGATTACGATGATGATGATTATGATGATGATGATGATGATGATGATGATGATGATGATGATGATGATGATGATGATTATTATTATTAATTATTATTATTGTTATTATTATTATCCCCCCTCAGGAGTAACTTGTCCTTTGCATTCAATGTCTATTGTCTGTTGCACATCTCACATATGTCTGACAGTTTGCGGTCACACGACTGCCAGAAAATCTCAAATTTTTGGATAATGATCCAGTTCATCCCAGCTTTGAGAGCTCAGGATGGAAATAACCAGCAATTAAGTTGATGCCGCTCCATAATGATCCTGTTGATGTGCTCATCCTGTGTGTGCAGTTTTTGATCCTAGTTCTGAGACGGAACAATTTATTTTGAGTCATCAGAGTAAATGCAGCATCAGGTATGAGGATTAAAGAGGTACACTCTTTGCCCAAATTGCTGAGATTCGGTCACAGTTGCAAATTGTCATTTTCTTTCACTTGCGTAGTAGAGAGAAGGACAGCTCTCTCATGAGTCGATTTTTCGTCGGTATCGGGACGCATGATTCAACAAACCGTCTCGTCATCGTTTTGTTTTGTTTCACAGTGTCCCAGCACGAGTTTAAAAAAGTGGCAGTGTTGGTCAGGATAGAGTTGAAGCTGGCTGATGCTGTAACCTTCTCTGGCATTTTATTTTTACTCTCAGACATGATTTACTCTCCTCTGCCTCCAATTTTGGCCTCCCATCGAAGCTCGAACCCCAGTGAGGAATTTAGGACACAGTGAACATTTGAGTGAATAAAACATGCACTGCCCGAACTCGTATTGATTATTTGTGCTCGAGATAGGAATCGCAGATGATTTTTATTGTCATCTGCAGCTAATCGAAGGGTTCAGACACTGGGAGCTCTGCCTTTGGATTTATTAGACCGATTGTTTGCTGCCAGCTCAGATTTATTTATGTGTTCGATGGATCTGCGGGGTCATTTGGCAGTTATCCTACTTATCTGTCTTATTAAACTGAAATCACCCGGTCCTGAGGATTGTCACAGAAACATCTGCTTGTTTTACAACCTGTCCCTGAAATACAAATTGGAAAAATAAACTTAAAGAATGGGCACAATTAACGAAAAAGTACTTCCAATCTCTCGCTCGTTAAAATGTACTACTTTATAATATGAATCATATTGATGACGGAAAATGGAGATTGAGAGGGTTTGCATTGCCGGATTTAATAAATATCACCACTTCCCTCCATCTTTTTCCTCCACACGCCTGCAGTGCCATTCGGCCGGACATCGTTGCACTTGGCCATGCCAAAGGTCTTCCGCATGAGCGGATTTGATCGGATCACACAGCACAGGAATGTGGGAGCACGCTGTGGCGCAACACACCAATATTGTTCTCGCCCTCATTAACAATCAAGTGGGCGGAGGAGGAGGAGGCGGGAGGCTGGTTTCGGGTCGGTTTTGCGGACTTGGCTCGGTGGCGACTGTGTCGAACATTAGCATCCGTGAAAGTGTAGTTAAATCTAAGCAGGACAGCAGATTGGCCAGGAGCAGGAGACGATGACAGTCAGATTCATATTCAAGATCAAAAGCCTTCACTTTTGAATAATTGAGATGTTTATCACTCAGTCTGACCAGCGTTTTCTCAATTAGATGGAAGATCCAAATATCCCTTGTCTCAACTAGCTGGACAGTAGCAGTCATATACATACGTGTGTGTGTGTGTGTGGATTTTAGGTTTTCATTCCTTGCAGTTTTGGCAGGGTTGACTGTTGTTACTACCGCAGATTCAGCGTATGTGTCTGTGTGCATTATTCTTTGCGCTTTGAGAGGATCAGTCTGGCCGAAGAATCCCGTGTGTCTGCGTGCAGAAATCAGGGCTGGGATGGAAAAAACGGGAGGTTGCCAGGCATCTGTTAAGCTTCACTAGAACACTCGAACGATGTGTTGGCCGCTGCGGGGGTACAAACCGAGAAACTACCTCTGTATTTCATCTTATCTTTCAGTTTTTTTACTTGCACATGGAAAATATTTTTCCCCCCGTAAAAACACACCAGAAGACATTTGTTTCAAAGTTCCTGTTGCATGGTCAAGTGCAACTGCCAGACTGTGCAAAGTTGAGATGCACTTATCCTGTGTGTCATGGATGAGGTGATTTTCTGAGAAGATCTGTGAAAGACAGAATCATTATTTTGGGGACCTATAGATGATGCTGATGAGGTTGAACATATTTGATCTCTGCAGCTGTGCCGAGTTATCCGCCTCACCCGAGGGTGTGTTCTAAATGCCAAACATAGCCGCGGTCCTCCGAATATAGGAAGACAGAGCCAGAGTACACTTTGACAGGAGTGTTGGCCCAGATTTAAACCAGCCTCCGAGTCCACGGAAAGAGGAAAATGTTCCGATGTTTTTCGGAGGTATCCCATATCCCTCTCGCAGCTTGTTCGGCATTGCCGCGAGCTACTGTAGACAGTCAATTGCGCTCGCGCTCCACGTTGCCCCTGCCCTTTGCAGATCGTTTCTTGGAGGTGGAGGGGTTGTGGGTGGAAACCATGAAGAGTGCAGATGGTAGAGGATGTCAACTCTGTTGAAGCAATCACTGGAAAATGAATAAACATTACAGTTGTGTGTTTATTTTAGCTATACATGATACCCTATGGCCTGTCGTGCCATTGGTCCATATTTGTTTCCTGCAGTGGATACAATCACCCTGTTTAGTGCTTTTTGACGATATGACATATTGACATCATGTTCATTTACGTGACCGTTGGATGTCTTTGGTCTTAAATACATCAATAGAGTTGGACCTGCGTTAAGTAGAACATGTTCTCAGACAGGGCACAGTTGTCTTTGTAGCTGTAGATCATGGACCTTTTATCAAAGCCTCCAGCTTTTGTCTGAGTTGAGAATAGTTGATATTTTTTCGGACGGTTTATTTGCCCTTTTGACCCCACAGCTGTTTCCTGTAAGTTAGTGTGATTGTTTATCCAGCCCTACTCAGTTTTCACCAGCCTGCAACACTATGGTGGCAAATGTGCGCTGGTGTGGCATCCACATAGAGACAGAGTGGATGTTTGATCATATCTACCATATTGTAAGGCCAGCAAAGTCAGGCCTGGGATTGGGTTTCTGCTGCTGTTTAATATTAATATTTAATATTCCTTAACAGTATTTATTTCAGACCCCCTAAACACATTACAGTCGTGTTCCTCCTGAGCTACATCAGCTAGTTAAGTTTAATAGATGTCCTAGAGTAGGGGACTATTTCCAATTTGCACACCTCATTGCACAATTCAATTTAGAAAAGCAAAAGCAATAGTTTCCACGCCTGTGGCCTGGTTATCCTTATCTTTAGCTCTCATCTGCCATGAGATGCTGAGAGATAACCTGCTGGGAGGGACGCAGGTAGTGTTACGCCTATGGAGGAAAGGAGTTTTCCGTGTTTACCCGACCTGTGGCTGAGACTGACCTCACAGTGTCTCCACATCTGGTTCAGTGCTTTGTGAATTGCAGTTAATTACGGTTAGGAGCCAGAGGCTTGTCAACTTTATCAAAGTGGACTGACAACAAAGGGAGAAAGGGATTTCGAGGCTGGAATGTTACGTAAATTACTATTTGGTGGGTCCTCCTCGCAGATTCATGTGATGAGTCAATGAGCTTTGCTGTATTGGTTTACATGTCTATCTGTTTATTTTTATTTTTTATTACATAATCAAAACACAAATATTCGGGCTGATTACCAAAAAAAAAAAATCTGTTAGTAAAATGAATCTACCCAGAAGGCTAGTTTTAGACTCCCGACGTGTGCCTGGGTGAAATGTCATAGGTAACATAAGCATCCTGAGCCAAACGTCCTCAAATAACCTTCGCTATAAATACAGGATGTTCCATGAAATGGGCTAGTATATCAACTGTGAAAAAAATATATCGTCCGTTTCACATTTTCTTGGCCCATGTCCTGTTTTGAAGATTTTCTGCATTGATGAATAGGGTGGAAAGCATGGCTGAAACTAGTTAGTCGTAATTTAAACTATTATAGCAATTGACTTGCATGCCTGAGCCTGCAGTAACGGATTGCCTGGCCACGGTGGGGACAGGGAAAATAATGTATTATGGCTCTTGAACTTGTAAGCATTTAGGAAAAAACAAGCATCACAGACCACATTAAGCGCTGACACAAAACTGCAGGATCAAGACTTTCTGGCTTTGATAGAGTTAAAAAATGTGCCAAAAATATCTTCTTTTTTTCAAGACCTATCAATCATCTTCCACGGCCAGAAAATCCCCACGCTGTAGGTTGTAACCTTTAAGTGTAAGATGTTTTATTAGAAAAGTTGAAATGTTTAATTATTTAAACGGTTATCACAGACATGTGATGTTTTTTAATAGTGGCTGAAACTGTTCTCCGTGTCGGACAACCCCGAAACCTTCAGGGTGATGTGTAATAATTTATTTACCGAAGTCCTGGTTTGGCCCGAAAGCTGCCGTCAGCTACTGCTCCAAGTCAAAGTTTAGAGAGAGATTTTTCACAGTTGGCCCCTTGCTTAAGGCTAGTGTTTATGTTCAGCTCCGTTTGCCAATTAAGTAATGAGTCATTGAAGTGCAGATTTGGGAGAGATTGGTTTATGTGAAGTGTTCAGAAGGACTGCGGTGTCTCCCAGTGGTAGAGCCCCTGCAGACACTTTCAACTCTTTTGGCTCCGCTTGTGATTTCGAGAGAAAAGCCCCGACCCCAGACCTGCCACTTCAAGACGACGCATGGTTGCTCGGATCACATGCACCCAATAAAAGGGAAGTCGTCATTCTTCTTGAATGTCTCCATGGAGACGTAATCATTCAACTTGTGAAGACAGGAGAATATAGGAAAAATAAATGCTTCCTCCTGCTGTAATCATAGACATGGTGACACAGCCAAGGCCAGAGACGCGTTCACTTCTGGACAAAAGACACTACTAGAAAGTTTGCACGCAGTTTGATGTCCATGCTGAGGGTATCCAGTGTCACCCCGGACATGTCTGGTTTGTATAATAGGATGGCATTGTTTTTAACAATCATTTATGGCTTCCTCCTTGAAGCTGTTGGGTAGAATATTATGTTATATATAATATATATTCCTTTTATAATTGAAAAATAAATTCTAGTTTTTACTCAGTCATCTACTCCGTACTCATTAGTTCCCAGTTATTTTGTGTATTGTGCGAGGCCTTGATGTGGCAAACAAAACGTGAAGGATATGTTATGATATATTATTAATTACCTGGCTGCTGTTTTTTTGGAATTTAATAGAAACCGGATTATCCCCCTGTGTGCCAATATGTCATGCATGCCAGTAAAAGGTATTATGGGCTCCTTCAATTAGCAGACAAATTACTTTGGGTGCTTCAGGCCAAGCTCAGAGGTATTTATAGAATGTGAGTCCTCCGAAGGGACAATAACGTCCTACACTGTCCTCGCGAGGACTGGCGTAAGCATTGTGAGCATGTATTTGCGTCTTCTATTCTATGCTAAATTGAGCTTTAGCATTTAATCTTTGTCAACATTGACTGAGTTAGCAACTAAATTTGATGTGTATTTATTGTTTGTTTTATGTGACTAGTGTTTACACAGAGGGCATTAACTCTGTGTTTATGGTTGCTAGGTTGCATTCATCCTCAGGCTGGGGCCGGTTATCTGTCCCAGAAATCTGGATCATAGCTTTGAGTAAATAGTTGAAACTAAAGGTATTGTGTTAATGAACGCCAAGTTGATACTTATTTGCAATGACTCAACGATACAAATCCTTCTATTTAACTGTCCAAATAAAGTAATAATAATTGAGCCGCTGCATTCCAAAGACACAATTAAATCTTAATTATACTCACAGTCAGAATCCAAAGTGCTGCTGGCAACACTCGCCCGAGTGTTTTCGACTTCAGAGATTGCTCTGTTGCACAATAGTGCCGTTAAGTGGCGCAGCAGATAGCAGTGTTTTTGTATTCTCTGACAACAGGGCATCTCTGGACGTATCATCCCCGTCAGAACATCTGTAAAACGGCCATCGCAGTAACGCACGGTTATGGATAACTGTTTTTTTGTTTTGTTTTTTTTGGTATGTGTAGATGAGTCTCCAGAGTTTTTGTTAAATACATAAACCGCCACAGCAGCTTCCTCTTTCCAGCGCATGCACTGAATTGGAATACATTTCGCTTTATGATGGCCTCCTAAGAGGACGGTGCATTTTTCTGTAAAGTCCTAAAAAGCTGACGTGTTCGAAAATCCACGTGACTCAGATGTTTCCTTTCATGTCGCTTTACTGGTAAACCCCGAGCTCTTGTAAAGACGCAACATGTTTGCATTTAATGGTCCAAATAAGGCTGGGCATGGTAGTTAAAGTTTTTCGTTAATAATAGGTGTTAAAACCTAAGAATATCGCACATGTTTATACCATGTGTTTGCTGGAGTGTGGTGCGTTGTGTCCTTTTGGCATGGAAGTTGTGTGTAATTAACACAATTCCTTACTTCAACAATGGCACACACACAAACCGAGCCACGTCCCATTAAAACGTGGAATGTCGGCCCCGAAACAACGTCGAGGAACATTTCCGTCATCCATTTTTCTTTACTACGTCCCCACAGAAAAGGCTCCCGACTTAATGAAAGTGCAGTGCACCTTGAGGGTTGGTTTCCAAGCAGCGGCGGCGATACAAAC
Source organism: Colistium nudipinnis (assembly GCA_016785305.1). Lineage (NCBI taxonomy): Eukaryota > Metazoa > Chordata > Actinopteri > Pleuronectiformes > Rhombosoleidae > Colistium > Colistium nudipinnis. The sequence goes on along the minus strand of JAFBJU010000733.1, from coordinate 27,694 downwards.
AGAATCAATGACAGGGTTGCTGCTCTGTGATGTGGCGAGCTGTAGCATCTCTTCATCAAAGAGGAATTTTTCACTCGGTTTGGACAGCGAAATGAACGTTGGAGAACGTCTGTGTCGTCCCGAGGCGGTGACCGGTCCATTCCCCCATGGGAGTCTGTAATTCCCTGACTCAGAGAGCGATAGAGAGAGAGAGAGAGAGAGAGAGAGAGAGAGAGAGGCATACGGTGTGCTGTACAGTAGGACCATTGTCAAGCGGCGCAGAAATGAGTTTGTGACATCATGTAGATGTTGGACAGTAATCAACCATTCTTTATTATCCACAGTTTGAGTGGGGAAAAAATGTGCTTGGGGTTATTGGAGATTCCATCGCGTAATTCTGCTGAAGTGAGGTTTTTTGGGTGGCAATATGTCTCCTTGTCTCAACAGCTTTTAATGTCATGTAAAAACATTTTTTTTTTGGTTTACGGAGGGTTCTTCTCAAAAAGCTCAGCAGTTTGCACTTATTTCCTTTTTTTATTTTTATTTTTTTACCGAGGACGTTCACTCTACGATGCAGACTCCTCGCCCGGTCTACGCCCTCAGTCTGGAGCTCCATCACGGTGATCTTTTTTGTCCGCTCGCTTGTCGGGCGTGCTGCGGTTTTCGGTAGAGTGTAAGCAGGTCGCGCGCGTGCGGCGGACGCACCCCCCCCCCCCCCCCCCCCCCCCCCCCGCTCGTTTCATGTTTTCCGTGCTTCCGCTGTACAGCCCGGCCGTGGTTTATGGCCTCGGCGGTGAGGTTTTGGTGCCCCGTCAGCCCGTAGGGGGCCGCGGCTCCGGCAGCATGTGCGGTGCGGCAGGAGTTGCCGAGAGGCTCTGTAATGGATTACACAGGCGCTAACTTGGCCTCGGCTGCCCTCCCACCGCCGGGGCAAGATGAGCTGATGTGGCTGAGTTGAGACGGGAAAGGAGTGATGCATATCTTGCAGACGTAGATTTTTCCAACACGGCTTGGAATCTGTAATCAGTGCTCTTCGTATGTATGCGTACAGTAGATGACAGGTTTGTGCTGTGACTATAAATTCCCAGCAAACATGTCATAAATGTCTCGAGCATATCTGGATGTGGGAGACTCTTCAGGCTGAAGGTGTAACGCTGAACCAAGAATGGCTCGCTTTTAAATGGTCAAGGTTTAAAAGTCATCGTCGCCCCATATTTTCTGCATTTCTCAACTCAAATGGATGTCGCTTCTTAACCGTCATACACGCAGTTTCACAGTGTAATAAGGCAACAGATATTATTAGGGGATTTACAGTTGGTTTACTCCAACACTTGTGGCGCGCAAATGTGGGCGCAACGTGTGTGGAATGCTGAGCCAAAGTTTAGGCGGATACCTTTCTCTCTTTGCGTTACGCTTTAGGGACAGTGGTTTGGAAATCACCCCCCTATTTTGTAAGCGTGTCATTATTTTTTTTTTCTCCGATTTTAACGGTGGACTGCGTGCCTCCCGAGGCTATCACAGCCATCAGGTGAGTCAATTTTTCCAGTGACGTGATGGTGGAAGTTCAGCTTTTATGAGGTTTTACAGGATTGTTTAATTCCCTGCCTATTTCCAGCTGTTACTCTTTGTCACAGGGAAACACATAGTAGATCTCGGCGATTGTGGTATTGTGGGCTGCGGTAAAAAAAAAAAAAGAAAAAGGAAAAAAAGAGCTGTCATTTGAACATTTTTGTGTCTGTGGAAGGCGGTCAGTGGCTAATGAAGTTGACGGAAACGGCGGCTGCGGCTGGAGGCTGCCTGGCTGGATGCCGTGGCACATCTTCATCGCCTCGACGAGGCGGGGGAGGCGAGACGAGCGAAGATATGGCTGGTTGCGTTCTCAATGGCTCGGCGTGAGCCAGCTGTGAACAGTAAGGAAATGAGGTCAGTCACATGTTTGGAACTGCGCGGCGCACACACAAACCCCTCTCATATTTTCATCATCTCCCTGTATTGAAATCCTTTTTTTGCGGCGTGTTTGTGGAACTGAGTAGCCAACGGATTCAAATTTATAATAGTGGCAGTGGTCGACCGTTCCGGAAAGCTTGCTTTTTGGGGGGTCTAGTAGTTTTTTTTTTCCTCCTCCAGATTGCTGGGGATTTCCTCTGCTCCCCTGGGGACATCCTGTTATCTGAGCTGTGACTCAGTGGAAAAGTCTCATTCCGGTGACTCCTCGACCCCCGTCCCCTCTAGAATTCTACATTTGATCGTTGCGGGCAGTTTTTCGAATCTACATCTCCAGATTAAATACCTCGGACCCATTATGCAGCGTTGATGTAGTATTTCGCGAGGCCAGGCCAGACTATTGACACTGGCCCATTGCCAGTTTTCAAAAGGAAAAGAATAGGAAACATTCTGTAAATCAGTCATTCTCTCCTGTAACTCTAGCAGCTGTGTGTGGGAAGACAAGCGGGAGCACTTTGGTAAGAGAAAATTAATAGAACAGCCCCAACTCTAAAATGTATTTTTGGGGGGGGGAGGAAAAATGAGGTCGAAACTACCCTCTATGGTTAAGAAAATGGGTAGATTTCGTCTATACAGACCGACTCTTCTTTTCTGGGGACAGATGGAGGGATTGCAGGGTATTTTAATTTCCAAAAATGACATACAATTAAAAAGGAAAACAATCTGAATAAACGTATAGCCTTACTCGCTCGTTCAAAATGCAGTCAGCCTGGCTAGACCCACTGAGAGAAATCACCAGAGCATGGTTGGGCACTTATTACCAAGCGGGGCAACACATCTCAACGTTCAGACTTGAGAGTCATTGGTAATGCACACAGGCAGTTAAAATGAATATGCAAGTTTTGTACAGACACCAAATCAGGTGGCTATTACACAACCCTGACGAATTAAACTTGGACCTTTATTCCCGACGGATCTCATGCGGTTCGAAACCTTTATCCTGGGTTTTTTCTCTCTCTCTCTCTCTCTTTTCTTCACATCCCAGTCTAACCAGTGTGACCGTTGTCCGGTCATCAATCTACGTCTGGCCTGATTGATCAAACGTCACGACCAGCGTTTGGTCGAGCCCGCCGTGTGTCCCACCGGGTTTCTCCAAAGAGTGATAAGCAGCACCGCGTGCTCCGAAGCAGAAGGGTGGACGCTGAAATGTTGCCCAGCTGTGCCCGAGGGCCTCCTGTTAAACAGCTGGGTGGGGTGAACGCCGGCCTCAATGGCCTGCACTTTGGACCACTTGTTGGTGTGTCATTTTCTTCCCCTCCCTAGAAAGACTCTTATTAATGCCATTCCTGCCGTTACACCCACAACTTCAGTGGAAATGTTGCCTTCACGAAAAGATTCTGTGGGAGATGCAGTTTTTGCCTTCATGTCATGATAGCATTCGTTTTTTTTCACACCATAGGACTCATAGGGAGCCAAGGCAACATTCCATTTAGGTGAAACACAGCAAGGCCAAGCTATCCTGTAGTCAGCATCAGTTTTAGCTCTGTGTACCCTGTTTTTCTTTTTTGCACAAAAACCTTTGGGTTTATGACTCCTGACTCACACTTTGAGTCCTGTCCAAGTTCAGTATCAGACATTTCCCCTCCTCTTCATTTCCTCTTTCATTTAGACTCAGCACGGTGATCGCATTTTTTGTCTCTCATGAAGGAAGTCCTGTATAATGGTGCAGCTGTTTCCTTGGATGTTCGGATCCACATGTGTATGAGAGGAATATCAATCTGGACACTAGAAATTAATCCGCATCAGGCTTCAAGGGGCACACATTTATTTGGTCAGCTCGAGCATTCGCTGAAGTCATCAAATATAATAGATGGCTCAATAGAGCTATGACTCTCTGTGAGCCTGGCTACAGTGCTGAGGAAGAACACTGGCATTGCTTCTTATCCTCTGTTATTGGTGATGATTAGTAGGTTATAGCAGGGCTTTTTTTTATTGTAAGTTATTTAACCATCTTTTCAGGCGAAATGAATTTCTTCTAAATTGGCGGAACGCCACTTTCTTTCTAAACCACATGATTCCTGTTTTAGAGCACGTGTTTGTGAGCTGTACCATGAAGCTGACCTCCTCTGATTAAGGACATTTTCCTACGGGTGAAAATGTCAAATGTTGAGGGAAGTGAGGCAGTTGCACTTGTGATCGGCTAGATCACAATGTGGTGAAAAGCCTGTTGAATTTTTGCTTTTAAAAGAAGTTACAACTTTATCAGATAGATTCCTAGTGTAATGACATGTTTACCCTAATTCTTTGGTGTTCATCGTTGTAAATACAAACGTTAATTTAAAAAAAATTGTTGTACCGAAGAGGATTTGGGGGGAAAATGCTATTCTTTATGTCGCTTTATTCTCTCCTGTCGTCTGTTCTGTTCACAGGGGTCGTCCCCTCAGCGTCAAAGAACCCCCTCTTCATATCTGCCTTTGCTCTCATCTCAAGTAACTTATGAAAATGAATGATCCTCTGTCATGTCAATTTGTGGTCGAACAGACTCAAACAGAAAAACACCAACGCTCAGAAGAGCATGGTACCAATTACTAATCAGCTGTGGAAAACAAAGGGGCAAGTCGTCTCAATTCCCTGCTTCTCAAGAGTCATCAGTGATGCACCCACCTAATGACACGAACACACAGACAACTGAGGAACCGAGGACACCGGTGGAATCCATAACTTAATCCATGATCAGACTGCAGCACAGAGAATGGATAATCATTTCTGTGTGTGTGTGTGTGTGTGTGTGTGTGTGTGTGTGTGTGTGTTTGCTGCTGCTCTAGTTGTGTTTTTGCAAGTGCAAACTGGCAGTGTTTTGGCTTTACTTGTAATGTTGCTTCTGTGTTTGTGTGTATGTGTGTGTGTGTGTGTGTGTGTGTGTGTGTTTGTGTGTGTGTGTGTGTGTGTGTGTGTGTGTTTCGTAATTCTTTCTTCTGGACAGAGGTGGTGAACAGAGGCAGATGTTAGTGGAGCTCTGTTGGCCGCAGTCTGCCAGTGGCAACCTTGATTTCTCTGCCGAAGAGGCGAAAATAAACTTTATAATGAACATGTGTCTAATTCCAGGCTTCCTTGGTGTCGACCTTTGCCAAACCGCTTCCTCGCAGTAATAGACCCGGGCAGAGTCCTGACCTGAAACAGAAAAGACCCTTCAGCCTCTCACCTCTGCAGTTATAGACATCTTTCCAATAAATATCTCAAAACTCTCATTGGGGTTTTTTTTTTTTTCTTTTTAAATAGCTGCTGATGTCCAGAGGCATCCCTGTTTACTATTATAAGTGGCAGCTGGCATTGTTTCCTGCCAAAGTCACAGCCCTGAAAATAAGTTTGTAAGTGCAGCGGGAGTGAGTGCCGGAGCTGCCAGAGTCTGAATGTTCCGGATTCTTGGAAGAACAGATCCACTCCGCTTGTGCTTTGGGGTTTGGCAGAAGAAAACCAGCTCTCTCCGGCTCTGTCTGCTTTCAGACGCTGCTGGGGAGGTAGAGCGGGGAGGGAACGTGCAAAAAAACCCTCAGCATCTGTGCCCTTTCCCCCCCCCCCCCTCGTAGGTCAACACTCATCACTGTTTATTCTCCCTGCTCGACTAGACCTCAGAGTCTGCTCCACGCAGTACTCCACACCAGTGGTGGAGGCCGTGCCACACATGCGTGGACGTGCGGATACACACATTCACTATTGGCTCTCGTTTCACCGTCGACATGTGCTCTCAGAACATTAGTCATTAGTTTGGACGGGCGGGCCCGATGTTCGATCGTGCAGTAGAAAATGGATAGATTTTATTGCCTGTGACCCCCGCAGCAGAACGCATCTCGCCAGGTGGGCTGCTCTGCCGCGCAGAGCGAGGGAGCCGCCTCTGTTTTAATCTGCTGTCAGGCAAGAGATGAGAAGTGGAGCACATACAGAAACACTTATTCCAAACGGAGGCTGATGCAGATGCTGCTGCTGGTTTTGTTTCTGAGACGGTGTCACAATGCAGTCGGTGTTGATCCGTCAGTCTACAGGCAGTAAGCCAGACTCCAGCCTCCACGGTCAGTCAGGGAAACTACAGGCCTTTCAATTCCGCCTGGTTTTTACACAGTTTTCCTCCACCACAACAATTGGATGGATTTCCACGGCATTCCCGGTCCTTAAAGGTTGGAGTCAATTGCATTTGTCGATCCAGTGACTTCTGTGACTCTGTTTCTGTTTTGTTTTTTTCCGTTTATTGGATTTTGGCAAGCTTCGGGGGGCCTTACTGCCAACACTTCATTTCAACTATATTTGCTTCTTGCTCTGGGTCAAAGTGTCCAGTGAAATATTTCAATATTTACGACATACATTTTTTGCAGACGTTCCGAAGGACTGCCTTGTGACTTTGATGCACCAGCCTGGATTTCGTGTTTTTTGTTTTTCGTAAAACCAGTCGGATAAAGTACCCTCGAACTTGGTACAGACACTTGAGGTGAACCCACGAACCTTGGACTGTGTGTGAAAGCATCAACTTTAGATCCCTTAGTTCAGTCAACAATCAGCAGTTGAATTGTGTCTGGTGTGAGTCAGTCAGTCAGGCATATGTTCTGTTTGCGTAAACCTCTTCTCGTGAGACATCCAAGCCTCCACAGGATATGAGATCTTTCGCAGAGAGATGGGGGTGATTATTTTCATCTCCCACATTGACGTCCTCTGATAATAGCCTCAGGTGCTGGTGTTGTTTTGAATTTTAATGGTATTTCGTCTTCGTCTGGGATTTAGAGCCACTGAGAGACACCCCTAACACGTTAGTCTCATGTGTTTTTGTTCTGTCTAGTTTGATTGTACTTAGTTTTTCATGATTAAATGAAGAACAAGATTCTCCCTGGATCTCACTGGATACTGTAGGACTCTCAGTGTGTGGTCATGCTAACAGGAAATGGACTATAAACAATATCATTATAAGACAAACAAGCACATCTGGACCGGTTCTCTCTCACCTCTCTCATTTTCCCTACCTTTCGCACCTCGGAGAATCCAGTCTTAGAGTGACTTTTTTCATCTCTTTTTTTAATTTGGCCTGGGATAAAAAAAAAATTACAAAAAATGGAGAGACTGTCCCATTTGATTTTCATTAGCCCGTACCCACAACGCTAATGGGTCCCAAACATCACAACAGTGGAGGGATGTGAGGGTTGACCTTTTAACAAAGAACAATTTGAGAGCAGAAGTGGAAACAGCTTTTCATATAGAAGGATGGAAATCCTAGCTGGAAAAACAAAAACACATGGCACATATTATTGCCATGTTTGAATGTATGACGGCAAGGGATTGCCGTGGCTTTGGTTTTTTATTCATAGATAAACGATTGAGGATTATGTCCTCGGATTCTGTTACCTTTCACCCTCGTGAATTTCACATAAAACTGTTGCCTGGGATTCTGCAGTTGAAGTAGCGAAGCCAAACCAGCAGCACTAACTTACACGGTGTAGTCGGGCCGTCCTTCCCCTGCCCTATTATTAGCACTTTCCCTACAACACATGGTCTGGAAGCCCTGTCACAGATCTGCGCTTTGGTAACATCTTTACATCCAGATTTCCGTATAGTATAGTAAAATTCACCCAAGCTTTAAACGGTCGGAACGACAGAAAGAGGACAGCCAGGCTGCTCTGCAGGACCTTATGTGACCTTATATATGTTTATATTAATCTCAAACGATCTGCCTGACTCTGGAATTGCCCCTAGCTGAAAAAAAAAAAAAAAAAAAAAAGATTCTTGACTTCCTGCTTTTTGCTGCTTCGCACATGCTGGTCGCATCTCCACCTCTGAACTCAACGTCTGCCTGGGGGGTTAATTAGCCAATGAAAAGCAACACCAATCTGCAAGTTATAAATTTGAGCCCCTAATCCGTTCACGTTTTTGTCTTCAGGTCAGAATGTACATGGCGTTCACACGGCTATCAGTGCTGCCGACCAAGCCTTAAAGCTTAGCACATACAAAGACTTCCCCGCTGTGTCAGAGCGAGGTTTCTCCTCATCGCATGGTGGCCCCCAGAAATGTGTGTTTCATGTGAACTCCGTGGCGTCTCCGTCACCGCTTGAGAATGTGAAGCACGCGGGTGCCTAAGACGTCTCGCTTGTGGGCCATCAGCCCGGCACCCGCACGACCTCCGACCTAAGGCCTTTCCAGCCGCTCACAGCCAGTCGTGTCAAAACAAAAAAGTCAAATGGAGAAGTGACTGCTGTTGCAATGGATTTAGCCACGGAGACAGGCAGGGACTTGCTTGCTTACACACTCGCTTACTTATTTGGTTTACACAAACCTAGCCTTTCTGTAAACATTTTTTACTTGAGAGCAAACATAGCACAAACTGGTCATTTTTTTTTTTTTTTTTTAACTGTGGTGGAAAACATCTGCTAATAGATTTGAAACACACAAACATAAACGTGAACACATGCATGCACACACACGCAAACACGCAAGCAGGACGGTGCTTTAGCTCCGAGATTAAATGGGATCTCGGGATTGGGAAGCACATAAAACATGTCTGATATTCAGTATCATGTGATTGTGTGCGCGTGTGTGTGCGTTATATGTTCAGTTTGCCCTGAATTCCAGTCGGCATGCTGTGTGTCAAGAATGCTAGATCTGTGTAATGTGACAGCAGCAGGACCACGTCGTGTTTACCAAGAATTACAAAGCTCTAAAGAGGCCCCCAAAGAGACTTAACTCTGTGTATGGTTCTTGTTTATCTCCTTTCGGGTGTTTTATAGACCAAACTGTTTATCAAGAAAGTAATCAGAAGATTTATCGATAATGAAAATACAAGCTTCTACCTCACTCTATTTCATTTTTGCACAATAAGCATAATCCTCTGTGATCAACCTGATAACTCCAGCCTGACGACATCTTCATCTAACATCAATAGAAATCCTACCATAAATCTCCGCAGCAGTTTAGTTTTAAGTTCTCTGCCTTTTTTTTATTTGTGAAATTGAATTATCGTCCACTGTCAAGTTTTTTTTTTTCTCTTTTACGCCCAGTTCGATGTTCTCTCTAGATGGAAACCTTGTCACTGATTAGTCTCTATGCAGTTAAAGGTCTACCGTGCGTCCTCCTCTGTGTGTGTGTGTGTGTGTGTGTGCGCGCAGCCCCTCACACACAAGAGTTATGGCCATACGTTCACGCACCGGCCGACATGGCCCCTCACGCCGACTCTCAGCGAGTGTGTGTACAGAGCCAGATGAAATGTGGCGTTGCGCCGACCCCCCGACACAGCGGCGTGGTCAGGTTTTTGAACGGCACCCCAGAGGAGAGTGGTGAGAAAATGTTTGAAATCGGATCCTGTCAGCTATTCTCCCAACACTTCTGCCGAATATTTATTCGCTGTCCGCATCATCTTAATTACACAAAGGGTGTTTTGACTGGGATAATGCCTTTACAATAAATGTGAGTTATTGTTGCCGTTGCATGCAGGCAGCCTGTGTCAAGAGCTCATAGTGGGGGATTATAAAATGTGCGGGTGTTTTGTGTTTGCGTACATATTTGTAACTCAATCATTTCTTCGTTGCTCAGTTTGGTTTCAACTATGCCACAAATGTCTTTCTATGCAGAACACAATAGTTCCAGCCTGTCTTTCTAAGTACCATTTTTTTCTGATTTTGTATAAAGGTTTTAATGTGGCCTGACCAAGTCTTTTGGACCATGATTTGTGTGCTCTACACTGTTTCTCTAATAGCTTGCCACTGGTTTCAATGGTTTTGTTCTTGCTCTTTTGCCTTTGTTTAATTGAACAATACCAAACAGAGTCTCCCCATGATGTTCCCGGTCTTAAAGAAAGTCTTTCCTCTGTAATTAAAAAAACATGCTAAATAACCTCTAAAGCATCTAAAAACCTGTAGTAAAATTAGTGTGTGAGTTGCGCAGGATTCTACTCTCGGTCACTCCATGTGATTACCCTGCCCTCTTAAAATTAGAAAAGGAAACAGTATAAAAATTCGACAAAAGATTAAAAGAGATGCTCAATGATCTGTCTCTATTGCAACCAAAAGTCATTTTGCTTACATTTTCTGAATGGGAATCTGCCTTTGGCTGAAGATGCTGGGAGCTGTGTAAAATGTGCTTTGGTTGTCCTCTGGTCATCATTTAGGCTGTCACGCTTGGCTGTGGACAGCTTAGTTTCAGCTCGCATACCTCCAGCAGCTTTCGGAAGAGGCTGAGGGGGATTCTTACCTTGGGGTAATCCTTAAATCATGGAGGCTGAACTGTTTTTGCATTCTTTCCTGGCCATTTCATTTCATTTTCCATACTGTCTGATGTAGGTTTTCTTTTTCCAGGGCTCGGGGAGGGTGGCGGCTTGATTGATGAGCTGAGTCCGTGACGAAATCACGAACAGGGCCTTCCTCTAATTTTTTATTCTAGGCCCCCAGAAAAAAAAAAAGAGGTGGAGCCATTACCTCATCAGAGAGCGAGGCTGGACCGTGTTTGAGTCATGAACCAGGAAATACTCCTTCAGGGCATTTGAACCTTACCTACTCTAATTTAGGAAAAGAAGGATGATGTTCCTGTCATGGCAGCTGACTGATTTGAACTGAGTAACATTTTTCAGTGATGTGGGAAGTTTCTAAATTTATGACTCCCCTGTTTAAATTTGACATGCCGCTGGTCTTAAAGATGACTTTCATTTCTTTGCTGAGGTTGACTGCTTTGGGCATTGTGTATTGCCCCTTGTCTTCTCATGGCTACAACACCAGATTCATTTCAACATAACAAGATGGATTTAATATTTCTCTGGGGAATGTGAAAGGTCACACGGGGTGAGAACCTAATGGCTCGATGAATGCTTGCATTGTCTGACACAGTTTACCTTAGTGTTCTCCTTTATGCCGCTTGTTGTGTGTGAACTAAACATTTGTATACTTTGGATGTGACACTTAAACACCACATCAAGCGCCCCTTCTTTTTATTTTTGTAGCCTGGTGTCTTTTTACAGCCACAGTGGAAAAGTGGCTGTGCTGATGTGAATGGGTGACCTTTGACCCCTGCCTCTGAGTGGCGTGCCCGTAAATGTTTCCTTTAGATGTGCTGTTCCTCATAACGTGCCTCTGAGATAGGAAATCCCCTCATCTCTGGAGCTTTATGGTGAAATGGAGTGAAAGGTCTACAACGTTTCTGGAGTGCTAGCTCTCATGTTCTCTCCTCCGAGATCACGCTGACTTTTGAGCTGCTTTCTGAGTGATGTTAAAGGAAAAGTTTGACACAATTGGAAAATTGCTTGTTTGTTTTGTTTTTGAGAGCAAATCTGAAGTGATGCTATACCTAAGTGAATGTAAACAAGCATAACTAATTGTGTGTTTTATACCCTTTTAAAATACTTTTTTTACATTTAACAAACCACAATGTAAACATTTTGTTGGCTTACTATGTAAGGTGAAAGTCTTTAAGCCCAGTTCAACTCCTATGCACCTTTGATGAACACACCATATTCTCAACCAATGGGAAAGTGTGAGCCAGGTCAGATTTGTGTGACAAGTCATAGTGTGTTTTTTCAGTCTAGAAAAAGGTTCCTTTATGTGAATGGAAACTGCTGGAGTTGTGGGATCAGAGGATAGTAGGATAAAAATAATATGTCGGCTAACCAGACCTGTTTTTAGAAGTTCCTGAGAGAAAGGTGTGTGTGTGTTGTGTGCGTTTTAGGCAGGAGGGAATGTGGGAGAAGTGGGAGGAGGGGGAAGAAGACATTAGAGGTGATTTTCCACCCCGTGTATGCTACTTAAAACGTACACACCTTGTGTTTTTGAGGTTTCCACACAAAGCGGCCCCTGTGTGTCCTGAAACTGTCCAGGAAGCAAGATCAGACATGGGAAAGGGTGTGATGGCTGACTAAGGATACAGTAGCTGGTGGGGTGTCGGGTGGCAAAAGGATAGCTCGGAGGGAAAGGCTGTGTCGTGTCACAGTGTTAACTCCCACAAAGCGTAACTGGTCTGTCACTGGTGATGGAGAGGTAAGTGGAAGCAGTCGTTCCCCCTCTGCAGCCAAATGATGTCAGCCACAGGGCAAACAGCGCCACAGATGTGCAAACAGCCACCTCCATTCACATTGTCTGATCCAGATTAGCTCATAATGGACATGAACTGTGTTTTGATAACTAATAGATTCTGGATCACGGCCGTCTGTTCCCCCTTCTGAGCGCAAGCCACTGCGGTCAAGTGCGTTCACTCATTTTCCCCCGTAATCACAGCCAGCAGTTTTAAAACGCACAAGCCAGCCTATGCAGCACACGATGGAGGCCGCGGTTCGCTGTGCACAGTGGCAGTATTATTCTCCACCGGTGTTTTGTTTTTGATGTCAGCCATGGGGCTTTCAGAAACGCTGGAGCATGAAGGCCGGGTGAAGAGAGAAAGGAGGTTCCACTTTTCCCGACTCCTGTGACTTTACGGCGCAATGAAAGAGGCTGTTCAGCGTCGAGGGGACATTTTTAGACATTCCTTTGACATGACCTTATAAAAGGTACACGCTCTGGTCCAGGGTGGGGCGAGGACAGGCAGAAAGAAGCTACTGTGCGGAGCCGTCAGCAGGGCCGCGCAGATGAGAGAAAGATGAAGGGGTGGGGGGGGGGGGTGATGGAGAGAGGAGGGAGGGAGGACAACTTTTACCCATGACATCACTGAGAGGAAACGCTTCCATCTTGCCCTTTTTTTTCCTCCACAGCATGTGCTTCACGTGTTTGCATGTAACGTGCATTGCATGTAACGTACTGTACACTCTGACCGGCTGGCTGCCGGTTTCCTGACAGGCACGGCCGATGTGTGAGCTTGGGTGAAAGTGTTCTTTGATTTAGCAGCAGACCTTAAACAAACCCTTGTCTGGTTCATTTAGCTGGGACCTATTCATACCTTCAGTGTACAGGAGCGAGCATTATGTGGCCTGTGTGTGTACTGTAAGCATGTGTTGAAACATTTTTTTTTTTTTTTTTTTCCATCAAAGCTACCGGGTTAATGATATCAAACAGTTCTCCCCATGTAGATTTGTGGTGACCATGTTTTCTCCTGCTTATCCTTTGCCGAGGCAGCCTTTATTTTAGGGTGTTGACGCATTTATGTTTGTGTGTTCAATCAAACGTTTCATGTCCTTCTTCGAATCCTCCCTCACTCTTGCTGGATGAGGGTCATTTTTTTTTCTTGCACTAGAGGATCTTTTAGTGTAGGCCCCTCGGAAAAAAACAAGAGACTCAGCTGTTTCCCAGAACTTTCTGAAGTTCCTTGAATCGTCAATCCGAGTGCTCACTGTGTGCTCACTTTGAAACAACCCAGGGTGGGAGGAAGTGGGCGGCCCGCTTCACGGGGAGCTAATCAGCCATTTAAACAACATTTTCCGTTGGCGACTTCCTCGTGCCAGTCCTTGCAGCCAATACCTTCACTCTGCACCGCTGCTCCAGCTATCACTGGCAGCGAAAAGCTCTGTCTAATCGACTCAGTGGGCGTGTGCAGTTTTGTCTTGCCAGGGAAATGGAATCCCAATGTATCCCCTTTGGTAATGAGTATTGCGAAACCGTTTCAATCCTCTTTTCCAACCAGATGCTTGTATCCAAGTGCCAGCCTCTGTAAATGCCAAATTTTTTTCCCAACCTTGAAATTCTGTACATTGTTTACAGGAACGTTACTGGTGGAAACCATAAAGACTGCATTGATTAGAAAATCTACTGTGCGTTGTTCCGCAGGCTGGGTATTGTTTAATATTTTTAAAACAGTACTAGAAATGACAACCTCTTTCTATTATTCATTCTGTTGTTCCACAACAATTTTCTCAATTGAAGTAATTCATTGTTTGGCTATGAGATGTCGTCATACGAAAGAAATTCTCCACCATTTAAAGAAAAACTTGAGCGACAGTAGTAGCAGGGAGGTGCGTGCCGAAAAACGTTCTAATGTCAAGAACGTGATGCTGTAAAAGTAAATTCATAAATTGCATGTGTTTTTTTTTCCATTGTACAACATGAGACCTCCTTCTTTTGCGAGGTTTATCTATTTTAGGCAGACAACAAAAGATTGCGGTGTCGTGGTAGTATGTGGTGTTGCGTTATTAAGCCTGTCAGATGGCAGATCAGTTCTGAATTGGCTCATCTTGAAATACACTGGGCGAGTTCTGTTTTATGAACTAAAATATATACCTGTTATGTTTCTGGTTAAAGGTCAAACACTTGTAGTGAAGAATATGCTCCAAACCGTCCGCTCCTCATGACACAAATATTGGTTTTGAGACAGTAAACTTGCGATGGGTTTGGTCAGAAAAAAATTACTTAAAATCCCTACAGGTAAATAAGGAGGTGTAAACAGACTCCATCTCCTCGGACAGATGGCTGGAATGTGTAGGTCACAGCTGTGCAGCGAAAGTGTCTTTTGTTCGGTTTATGGCTTCATAGTTAAACCTGTCCAGAGCTTCTGGCAGCTGAACATTATCTGTTCACTTTTTAGATAAGTTACATTTTACTGTGATTTCACAGTTCAGATTCACAGATTCACTGTGATTCTCCAATCATCTTTTAAGACTTGTTTCTCACTCAGATGTAGTGGAAAACATTTTGTTTTTATAGAAACCTTCTTTTTCATCCCTTTGGTTATGTCGGGTGACATGTAAACGTGCCTCTTCTCCTGCAGTAGGTAGGTTTGTTTTAATGGGATGGTTCCTCTACAGCACATTCCTAAACAGCCAAATCACACTGACCTTCAATTGCAGACACAACTTTCTTTCCCTCACTGGCCTTACAACCATTACTGGCTGTGTGAGAACTCTGCACCCACTTGCAGATGTTTTTGCTGGATTTTGTTCAATATAAAGTGGTTATAGGCTGTACTGTACTATAGGTAGACAGTTATGATTTAGTGGCCATATTTTGGCCAGTTAAAAGTTCCATATCATGCATTGCACCTGTATTCACCTTCTCTCTGAAAGCCCAAATCTTAAGTCTTGTCATTACTCACAAAAATGCGACTTCTGCACTGATTGGTCTTCTGGCCACTGATTTCAAGGTTTTGTAAGTGATTATGACTTGACTGGAGTTCAGACTGGAAAAGGCTGGAAGCACATGTGTACTAACCACTGACAGGTTGAAAGCTACAGAGTCCACTTGTTGTGATACAGCAACATGGCTTATGGGACTTTAAATCAGTGCACTGCATTTCATTTAACTATTAGACAGGATTTGAATGGTACTATGGAGCCCTGTGTGCTGTGACGTGCAGAATTGCAGCGGTTATTCTGTCGACTGTTAACCTGAACACTAACCTCTGTCTACGTAGAAACTCTTTCAAACAGCATGTCTCTTAAGTATTCAGCACTGCGGTTGCCAGGTTTGACCACTTGTTGCCAGCTCCTCGGTCATTTTTGGGTGGTAAGCTCTGCCTCTAACAAGTCATTCTTGCAACTCTCTGCAGGCCTTTTTGTGGCGCTGAGATACATGCTTTTTGTGGCGCTGAGATACATGCTTTTTGTGACAGCATCATCTCTACATCTCTGGTGCCAGACCAGGCCGATTAACATAACTCTGAATCAAGCAGGGGGCCCAGAGGAGAAAGGCATGCAAATGCACATTTGACTTGGCAGGGCTCGGTGCCCACATCAAGAGCACTTGGCAGGGCGGTCCAGCAGCTCTGACACAGGTTGCTCTTTATGGAGGAGGGCAAACCGAGGGCTCAGGCTGAGTGCTGGATTTATTCACCTCTACAGGTGCTCTTGTGAAATTAATGCGGGAGGAAAAATGTCCTCATGCGGTACAAGGTGTACACTTCTGAATGTGCTCATAGATTTGCTTTTAATGGCAGACATTCAGTTTTGCTGTGATTTGATTTGATTTGAGTTTCATCTCAAAATTAATCAACCGACTAGAAAGTATTTCTGTTGTTTAGCACTTAAAAGTGCCTGGAATCTGCAGTAAAACAGCTCAAATATGAAAAAAGAAAACAAAAATTCAGATTCAAGAATTTATCGTCATGGGCACAACAATTGTGCGTATGTCCGTACAGTAATCCTCGGTATGACCTCATCGATACGTTCACGTTGTCAAAACACGAACCCCTCCGTGGAGCGGAAGCGGTCGCGCAGAGCGGTGTCTGATTGGTCGGTCCACCGCTCAATTGTTATCATCGGTCTGTCGCGTTTCAGTTTCTGCCAATTAAAGGACAGCAGCAGGAATGAGACGTGATCTGATTTGCCGATTGCGGGGCGTGAAAGGGGAAGTGGAAATATGCTCAAGTAATTACACCACGCGTATAACACCTGGTGTGCTGGAAGTATCTCGGCAGGACCTAACTCAGGTTGGCGTTTATTAAAAGTAATAACAGTAACAATAACCGCAGACTCCGTTCGTGAGGTATCTGACCTGTCAATCACCATATACAGCGCGTGTATGTCGGCACGTGCACCGCTGTTTTAACGAGAGATGTAAATACCCGTCAGGGAGATAATATGGCCCGCATCCGACCACGAGGTGCTCCAGGTCCGGAGAACATCCCGTAGAAACAATCTCCACATTTGAGCACCACCGATATTTGACCATCAAGCAAACACCTCCGACTCTTCAGGCCGCCCCAGCCTGAATAAGTCCCCCGCCCGCAACTCTCGTCTCCGGGCTCCAGGTGCAGCAACAGGTAAATCCAGACTCCGTGGTGGAATAATCCGGACTAAGAAATCTTATGTTATATAATGAATGTATATATTATGAAGTACTATGTTGATGGATACTTAATTTGCAGGACAAGTTAAAGGCGCACCATTTTAAATGTACTTCATCACTTTATAATGATGCAGCAATATTCATATTAAATAAACCATGATAGAGGCGTACAGAGGAGTACAGCAGTGACTAATGATGGACTTTCTTATTATCCTTTTTTGCCTCACACACAGGAGGGATGAGTAATTTTGATTCAACTATGCATATCTTTTTCTGTGCTGTATTGTTTTCCATTATGCTATTCAGTGTAATTGCAATCTCACTTCAAGGCTATGATTGATTTCTGCTGAGAAGGTGTTTTTATCTTTCAGTCTGCTCACTTAGATTTATGAGCATCTGTTTTTAATTCAGAAACTCCAAGCTATTTTTTTTGACAATTCGATACAGCACTCCTAGGAAGCTTCCGTCTTGAATTATCTATCTTCATAAAGTTCAAATGACCATATTGTATGTGTGAGCAAGGTTACTATAAATCAACTATCACTGAGGGGTGAATCCAATTTGTTTTTGAAAGCACAATTTGTGCCACATTTATTACTGCCAAGCTCCGAAGACAGAGAATCGTTGAAACACTGCTGAACACTGTCAGGCTTAATTTTGAAAATGTTTGTGTTGCATCTGAATCTGGATGTGCAGAAACTGAGAGAATGTGTTGTTCCTAGCATTTTCTCCAACAGTTGCCGTTACTGTTTAGCACATACAGTGTATTTGACTCATCATGTGTTTTGATATGCAAGCTTATTTCTGTTACAGAGCTAAATTAAATAATGTCCACATTTTAGACTTCTAGCTCTAGGATAATTCGGAAAGGGTCCTTTATACTGTATGGCTACTGTGTATCTCTTAGAATTAAAACATGTGGCTGCAGCTATGACACCACACACAGAAGAAGGAGTAATGCAGGGAGTCTCCCATGGTTCTGGGCCTCCCCAGATTGTGGGTATCTAATTTCAAGATAATAGATCTGGACGTAGTCTACCACAGCTGCATGTGCTGGTTTGGTCTATGTGTATGGTGTATGTAGGGCCGGAGGAGGAGGAGGCAGCTGACTTCCCTTTCACCTCCTTCCTCCTCAGCCCGTGTGATATCTGCTGTTTAGTCCGGACAAAACACACTCAATCCACAGATCAAATGCTGTAAATCCTACGGTCCACAATAGTCTGTCTTCGGAGGATTGTCTTCTTGAATTATCTCGGGTAGACTGAGGAATGCACAGTGCTCATGCTAGAGAAGTGTTGTGTGCAAGAGGTTGCGCCATCAGTTAGAGGGGATAAAAAAACACCCTCGGATACACTTACAGTGATTTTATCAGCTTAATGCATTCCAGGTTTTCTTGTGTGCTAAAAAAAACTAATTGAATGTATATAAGAAGTCCTTATATGTGTGTGTACTCCACTCATCTTATTCATTTTGGTTGGATGCGATGTGTCATCACTGCACGATATTTGAAATACGTGCATTTGTGAGTTCTGACATGCCGAATTTTGTAAAAAGATGTCCCGAAGAGAACAGGAAAACACAGCAAAGCCGATATGAGCCATTTATTTACTGTACCTGTATTCCTTCCTGATGGTTGATGGTTGTTCCTCCTGGGTGTGTCCTGCTTCGGGTAGCCAGGTGATCTGATCAGGAATGCCGCCTTGGTCTTTGGCCTTTCTGGGGGCAACCAAGCATGTCCAGCTGGTCTTTTCTCCCCTGCCTCTTCAGCCACCACATGAAAGAGATTCAGTTTTGTCTGACATTCATTCCTCTGAAAGATGGGGGCTGTTTGTGGGGAGAAGAATTCCTGCTTCTTTTTTCGCAGAAGTTCCATGTTGTATTGTGGGGTCTTTGTGGAAGCATTTAACCTCGCCCATCCACAATTTTTTGTTTTTTGTCTGTGCAAAAATCAGTGTTGAATCTTGAACTAGAATTTGTATTCCTTTAAAAAAAAAAAATGTTGATGTATGTGGAAATTCCCTGCTTCTGGCATGCCGCTTCATCTTGATTGAAAGTTATAGGAAAAGAACAAAGGTTTATGCTGTTTTTGTCTTTCCTGGGACATATTGAACCAGGCTGAGTGCTATAACAGAGGGGTGAGTCTTGAGAGGGAAGCCAGTTATGTTTTTGGCATCCCGGCCAGACTGACCTCCTCAACTATCAGGAGAGAGACTGTAAAACACTGGGATCTGCTTTAGGTTTGTACCTGCTGGGGCCATAAAAGATCTAAGCCAGTGGAGTTAATGTTATCGAGTCGTTCACAATCGAGAAGCCAACGTGTCATCTGTCTCCTGTTCTCTCGCAGTCATCCTGTTACCTCCAGTTAACTCCTACTTTGTTCCCAGTTGTCTCGCAGCCAAACTTCCCAGAACTGTTTTGACTGTTTTTATTATTTGTTTCACCATTTCTTAGTCCCAGTGCTGCAGAGAACAATTGGAGCAAACTGACGTGCAACAAAGGTCACAGGGCAACAGTCTCTGTGTTTTGTGTTTGGGGAAGAGTGCAGTCAGTGTGACTCAGTGCAGGCTATTGTGTAACCTGTTGAGGCTTGAGCATGGTTGGGATCTTATCTGAATGGTACCAGGCATGTTCTTACAAAATGACAGTATTTAAGAGCATCTTTGAGAGGACACTAGCTCACACCAGACATCTGGAATCTTCATCTCTGAGCCTTTCTTTGTTTGGTGAGGACAAACCCGCAAGTGTCGTGTGTTGTGTTAAAGCGGAGAGTTGTGGCTTCACCTGCTTTTGATGTAAAAGGACAGCATCTGTACTGATGTGTTTTGGTGTGTATTGGGATGCTGCGGGTTATGACGGCAACAACAACAACCTGTGCTGACTCGGTGTACGTGACTGTTTCAGTCAGGGATGATGGACACTTGGACTCTACGTCCATCAAATATGATTAGATTGATTTGATTGTTTTGTAAAGGGGGATATGAGTAGGAATGTATGCTCTGTCGATGGCAAACTTCATATTATATTTTGAACATCTTAACAAGTCAATATTATATAACATATGTCCTATTAACTTGTTATTAAATAAGCTTATAATTAAGTAAATTCAGCAGATACTCAATTTGCCCAAAAAATCGTATTAAGATTATTTCAACAGACGTTATAATATTCTGTGGCATATTGTTTAAGGACTGTCCTTTCACTGTTTAGTTTGTTTTAATAGCTTCTGAGACACAGATATATATGACAGCTGTCGTTCTTATCCTTTAAACCTTGACGTCTTTCAAACAGAACGGGGTCTGCCGTGAATCACAGTCGCTCACCAACATCGTTAACATGCTCTTATCTCTCCTGCAACTATTAACAGCAGATTGTCCCTTTCCTCTTCTGTCTATGTTAGATGCATTTCTCAGGACATGGATAGCATTCCTGTGGCGATTATTTCCTTCTAATACTCCCACCATCCATTAAACCCGGAGACCTCATCTCTCATATTTGCTGTAATAATGAGAGCTCTCCCAAATGACAGGATGTGCATGGGAACAGCCGGTCTTCTTTAAATCTGCTCATTTTTTCCTCTCGTCTGATTAACCAGATTTACTAAGATTCCAGTTTACTTATTGAGAATGTATTTTTTCAGGGAGACTAGAGAGGCTTACATTTTGGAAAGTTTAATCATCCTGCATCAACAGCTTCAGAGAGCTTCAAATGGTCTGTGGTTATTTGTTCTGTATCATTCAAAAAGAAATAAAAATGTATGACACGCATCGTCATTTTGACATTTTTTTAAGGATGATGATTGTCCCTTCCAACTGTGAAAATCTGGTTTCACGTATTCTGATGAATTTTGTCGAGTAAACGAAACGCAGCTCTCAGGTCTGATTTTGACTGACTTCCGTCCTCTTCGTTTGTGTACCCTTATGTATTGAATTGGTTCTCGTAGGAGCGGTTGTACAATAAGTGGAATCACAGTGCCTGTTTTGGTTTTCAAGTCTCTCTTTCCCTCTCTTTCCCCTGTTGGTCTCTAGTTGAAGCAGCCTGAGCAGGCAGCAGCTGCGGCTCACACCTATTTCCAGGCCAATCCAGAACATGTGGAGATGAGTCACAACCTGGAGCAGTACAAAGACCTGCAGGGTGTTGAGGAGGACCACTTTGTGGACAGAGAAGCCCAGCCTCATCAGGTAAGCCAGGACATCTTAACTAGTACGTTTCTTTTCGACCTCTTTGGTAGGCCTGTTATTGTTACACTAACTGACCTGTTTAGCCATCTTTTGTCAGCCTTTGCCAAAAGATCTGGTCAGTGATTGTAGTTTTCTACTTCAGTTCGTTCCAAATTGGGGGGGGTGGACAGATGTTCTCACTACATGAAGGGCCCTTTGTATAAATGGCCCTTGCAGTTTAATGACTGGAAACTCATTTAAGCCTATTGAGTTCTGGTTGTGGTTAAACTGTGAATACCAGAGAGTTTTGAAACCTTTGTCTGCTGCTCCTATGTCTCTCCCCCGTTTCTCTCTTTTGCCATCCTTTCTCTTTTTGCCTTCAAGTGGAACTCATTCTGATCGCGGGGACAATAGATTCTCAGGCAGCGCAATTCTACCCTCAGTAATGATTTGAACTTGCCTCCCTACCCACTGTACTTTCATTAAACATTTAACTGATCATTCAAATGTGCAAGTCTGCAAGTTCATTTATTTCTTAGCTTTTCTTCTTTGTAGTGTATTTCTACTGAAAGCTATTGCGTAGATTTTCTCTGGAGGCAAAACTGTACAATACCTTTCCTTTTGGGCCACTGTTTCCTGTCCTCCGGGTGATTATAAACAACTGTTGCTGCTTCGGTAAACTTACTGTGCACCAGAGGATTTGTAAAAGCTTTAACAAGGTGGCTACATATTTACTCACAGTATTTTAACAGTTGGACAACAAGAAACAGGCATGTACTCAAGTATAAATGTCAAGGGTGGATATACATTGGTCCCAGTTTCGTCACCATCTTCCATCTCCTTTCACAGTACTCATTCACAGCAGCGGTGAGGTTGTACGACCTGGGTGACTATGAGGGTGCCATCTTTCTATTTGAGGAGGCTCTGGACGAGTATTATAAAGCTGACGTGGAGTGTCGAGCCCTGTGCCAAGGGCCGCAGAAATTTGAGGAGCATTCTCACCTTCGCTACCGTTACAGCCTCCATGAACTCGTATCAGGTGAGATCCAGATCAATTAAGATTTATCGTCCTGTAACTATTGAACACTACTTTCTTTCTACGTTCATATGGGAACACAGAACCAATGCACACACAGAACTGTAGATACGTCCAGTAACAACTATTTTTGGATATAATTTGTTGGGGTAATCAGCTGCATCTCATTTAAACAACATGTCAGAGATTAATTGATGCTCATACGACTGCTGGCTTTAATTAAAAAAAAAAGCATGGAAATATGGTGACAAAATGAGCTTGGAGGGAATTTGCTCACCTCCTGCATGTTGCATCACAGTTTAAACAGGATGGTGTGATTCAGTCAACATGATACAGTAAATAATCTCTGACAGTGGGTTCATAAATCCTGGCAATCGATAAACAAGACTGTTTAGTTTGCATCAACTGTCTTTAATACATTTCATCCCCCCTTTTTCTCCGCAATGTTTCTCTTCACCTCCTAAATGCTCCCCTTTGGGGCCTTAAATCACAGTTAATCACAGTCAAGCATCAAATCTTCATTTCTATGTTTGCTTTCATCACAGTCACCAATATCCTCCTGGCCCTCCACATGTTGAGATGTATATGTGAGTGTTGAGCCTCTCCAAGGTTCCCACTGATTCGTGGGTGCAAATTTTAGCAAAGGCCTACACTATGGCAGAACGTTGCTGTAAGATCAGAAACGTGGGTGGGGGTTGAATAGATGTTATGATTGGCCAGTGAGTCCAGTTCAGCACACTCGCATGTACACGCCCAATGACAGGCACGTAAGGAAACACACAGGAACAGTAAAAACACTATGTTTTTTTTCCACTGATGTGGGGGACCAGTGCAATTTCTCCGACGGATACAGATGGCCAGTCCAAATATGACTCTGCATAAATTGGGAAAGATCTTGAAATGTGTGGCAAAGGAGGAGTGAGCTTAAACCTCTGGAGGCACTGCTTGTAGTTGTGGAGCCTACTGGTTCACTTCAGCGGAGAAATGTTGCTGCCACCAGAAATTTCAGACGCTTTCTTCATTTTCTGCAGACCAGTGCAGTTTACATCCAACATTAGAACAAAAACAATTAATATTCCTGTAAGTCATGTAACAAGAAAGTATGTTCTATTACAGTAATATATATATATATATATATATATATATATATATATTGCACGATTGCAATATGATTCACTTTGAAAGCAAAGTAAAATGTTCAGAACAAAGCAGGGACATAGCCATATGACACATTTCCTGCAAACTTCCACATTTTGTTTAATTGTTGTATCATTTACCACACTCATTACTCAGGCCTTGCGTTACTAAGTTGACTTGAAACGGCACACAGAAACCAATGGAGCAGCTCTTTTTGGATTAAACACGTAAACATGTCAAGGCATTAAGATGCGTTTAGCCATGCTGTGGATGTCTCATGGTCCATACTAGAACCTCCAGATCCGTTTGACTGCACCATATTGTCTATATTAGCAAAGTTTCCAGATGGCAATAAAAAAATAAATAAAATGTCTAGAATAAACTCAATTTTGCCAAGACCCAGTTGGTGCCAATGTTCAAGTGATGTTCTCTGTTCAAAACTCTAAGCTGAGCTGTGTGCCGTTCGTTGTTGGATTTGGAGGACATGCTCTATTAACACATTCGACAGTCCAGGACAACATCCAGAGTAAGGAGCAGGATAGCAGCCAGGCAGCACTCAAATTCCCATGACTCACTGAAGGACTCACTCTTCTTCTGTCTCATCTTCTCCTTCACTCTCTTTGACCTCACTTAACCTTGTTTTTCTTCTTCCTTTGCAACAATAATAATGAAGTGCTTTTTTGGCTTCTCTTCCTAGATGGACTTTTACTTCCAAAAATGTTTTTAAATTCCCTGCAATTAAATTAGGTTTTGCCACTTAGAGTTGTAAAATTGTTTAATAGAAAATGTTAGTTTCTAATCTATTTGATGCTGAACACTACTGTGTTTTGGCAACATTTGCATTTCATCCACTTATTTTGAGTTTGTTCTTTCCTGACAAATGCAAAACAGTTATGAAGCTGACTCTTGAAACATTTATTTAGGTGTTTCCTATTCTCACCTAAACACACAACAATAGTCCCAGTTACATGACTTTTTATACATCTGCGCACCTTTTAAATATATAGCGGTTATAGTGTAATATATACTGTACACTGCAGTTAATACTCTATATCCTTATTACATTTTTATGAGGTTAAGCTGCACTTGAAAGCAAATAAACTGTTATATGCAAAGTTATTATAGTATTGAGGTCATAATGACCCTGTGCTCCAGCATGGCCACAGACAGGATATTGTTGATCTCCTTAGATCTGGGCCAGATTGTACAGGTGCGCTTAATGAAAAGTAGCCACTTGAGCCAAAGTCTTCCCGGACAATTGCAGTAGTGAACACACACTACTAACAAATCATACATGTAGAAGCATGACTCTAGCTGCCTCTTCTCCTCATCCGCTCCAGTTTTCATATCCTTGTTTTCTGTCCCTCTGTCACTCTTCCTGCTGCCGAGGCTGCCCTGCCCGTCCTCAACAAGCAGTGCAACAACATCAGGTCACTGTTTGGCAGCGGAGTTTTACTGTGAGACAACTGAGCAGGCACTGGCATTGCACAAGTTTCATCCCCATATGTTAGTCATCATCGTAATGGTCTTCATAAAAACCAAGCACTAATCTCACATTTTATGTAGTGCTTTTTTTTAGTTTGTTTTGATTAATTTTAACATGCGCCAGCACTGTTGGAGTCTGCGGACCTTCTTTCTATTTTGGCCCAGTTGCAAAAACACTAATAAGGAAGGGAATTACCTTTGACTGTGCTTTGTTTTACTTGGTGTCAGAAGATTCCTAACCCTATCGCTACAGTGGAGACTGGCATTATTATCCTCATCTGTGTAAAGACGTGTCTATGTATTTTTGAGCGCCAGTGTTCCGCTTTGGTAGTTGACTAAAAAGGAAAGGATTTCATAGAATTATTTGTTGGGTTAGAGGCTCCACTGACCAAGAAAATGCTTTGCATTGCCCCATAATTTGATCTCGACACAATTCAGCTCCCTGCTCCGCCAAGATTATTGGAAATATTGAAACACTCGGTTGTCTGAAAATGAGGGAAAGTCATGCAGCAGCTGCTCAAACGTGACCTCATTGTACATACATGCTCACAATACACAAGCAAACTATCATTCACTCTGCTGCCTGTCCTCTTGGGGTTCAACATAAGGAAATCATCTGTAGCACCCTGTGAAATCCAACTCTCCTGTAAGATCAACAAACGACCCGATTTGTCGCCACATGAGGAATCTTAAAGACATGAAAGCGCTGTACCTTTTGAAGAGAACGGCGTTCATTTGACCAATTTCACTGCAAAAAGGAATGATGTGGTGTTTGATTGGCTTTATTTGATTTGGAAATCATGAACAGCCAAAACTGGATAGCAGGGAACAAGAGACCTTGCCATTATGTCAATATGTCATATTTTGATATGCTTTCTCGTTCAAAGGGGATCTTTATCATACACGTTGCACAACTATTTACCAGCTAATAGCTTAAGCTAGAACAACGCGTCATGTTTATAGTTTTTTTTTTTGTCTCGCACTGTTTTCAATCCCTCTTTATACCGCAGATTCTTCGGACAATCTAATGATTAACATGTTCTGCTGTATGGAGAAAATCACTGCATTTTATGATTTTACGATTATGCAATTATCTGTTTTTGTTTCTTTTAAACTACAGGGAATATTAACAAGTAAATATTTCCAGCTGTGCCTTCGAGCTGTGCAAATCGATGTCGGTTTAATCATGAGCTGACATCACGTAGATGATCTCAGCAGAAATAGTTGATTGTGGACATGAAGCAATAATAGAATAAGCAGTTTGCTAACATTTCGTGTAAATGGCCGTGATGGCCGTTTAGACTGTGCTGAAATAAAAAACAAGTTGCAAATATAATAGACAAATTACTATCTCTAAGTGATTGATTATCTAAAAAGTTATTTTAACTTATTTTCTTGCAGATCACTTCACTCAGGTGTTGCACTGTGAACATGAGTGTGTCCGAGAGCTCGCCACTCGGTCGGGCCGCCTCTCAACCATGAAGAACTATCTGCCTCGGCACTACGACTACCTCCAGTTTGCTTACTTCCAGGGTAAGTTGATGTTTTTTAATATTTTCATGTAACAGCAAAGGGAACATAAGGCTGATGATGATGATAATTCATGTCAAAGTTCCTAAAGATGACACATATCCTACTATACTTGTTGCAATTATGAATAAAGATCATAGTTACACCCATAAGTCAAACATCGAAACACAAACACTCATTCAAAATTTCTTGCACCTAAAAACTCATACACGCATATTTTCATGGGTCATCTTCGGGGACATACTGCTGCTTACTTATAGGCAGCAACTTACAACACCATGGGCATTGGAAATGATAAGAATATGAATCTGATGGTGT
Organism: Colistium nudipinnis; assembly: GCA_016785305.1. Taxonomy (NCBI): domain Eukaryota; kingdom Metazoa; phylum Chordata; class Actinopteri; order Pleuronectiformes; family Rhombosoleidae; genus Colistium; species Colistium nudipinnis. The sequence goes on along the minus strand of JAFBJU010000733.1, from coordinate 1,448 downwards.
GGTGCAGTTTCTGCCACCTCTGAACTCTGTGCTTTGTGAACGCTGTGCCACTGTGTATGCTTTTTGGCCTTAACTCTAAAATGAACATGAAATTAAATTACATATTTTAGGCTACATCGATATATTTTACATGAGCTCATCTTTTGTTGATCCAGTAAAGCACAGCTGACAGTAGTTGCAGTCACAGCTCAATAATATTGGTTCTCATCGAAACCACAAAGGGAAAACTGAAAACATTATGTCTCTCTCTCTCTCTATCCACAGTGGATATGCTGGAGGAGGCACTGCAGTGTGCTCTAACCTACCTTTTATTTCACGAGGGAGAGAAGTTCATGACAGAAAATACCGATTACTACAGAAAAGTGCTGGGACACAACGGCAAACCACGAGAGGTCAGTGTCTCCTCTGGGGAAGTGGGGTGCAAATGTGTAGATGGTTGGTTGAAGTCTGTAAGGTAAGGAGAGATGTTTTTGAGGGTGGATGTTTGTTGGTGTAGTTTGCTTGTCACTTGTATATGTTCACTTGCTGTTGCCTCGCCTCTCTGCATCCTCTCCCCCTTCCGGTCTCTGGTAAGTAATTTTAAACGTGTCGAAAACACTCGAAACTCGAACAGCAGCATCGGCCGGGCTTAAAAATAGGGTAGGTGCAAAAATGAAGTGAAAAAGTGTAAACTTCCTCGTTTTTGGGGACTTTTTTTCCGTCCAAAATGTGTAAAAAAAAAAAAAACGCCTTACTATAGCCTTACCTTCGGGCCCAAAAATGCCACATTTTCAAGCATGTCGAAAACACTCGAAACTCGCACAGCAGCATCGGCAGGGCTTAGAAATAGGGTAGGTGCGAAAATAAAGTGAAAAAAGTGCAAACTTCCTAGTTTTTGGGGTCTTTTTTGTCGTCCAAAATGTGGAAAAAAAACGCCTTACTATAGCCTTACCTTCTGTTCCAAAAATGCAAAATTTTCAAGCATGTCGAAAACACTCGAAACTCGCACAGGAGCATCGGCAGGGTTTAAAAATAGGGTAGGTGCGAAAATGAAGTGAAAAAAGTCCAAACTTCCTCGTTTTTGCGGGCTTTTTTGCCATCCAAAATGGGGAAAAAAACGCCTTACTATAGCCTTACCTTCGGTCCCAAAAATGCAAAATTTTCAAACATTTCGAAAACACTCGAAACTCGCACAGCAGCATCGGCAGGGCTTAAAAATAGGGTATGTGCGAAAATAAAGTGAAAAAAGTGTGAACTTCCTAGTTTTTGGGGGCTTTTTTCCTGTCCAAAATGTGGAAAAAAACGCCTTACTATAGCCTAACCTTCGGCCCCAATATGCCAAATTTTCAAGCATGTCGAAAACACTCGAAACTCGCACAGCAGCATCGGCAGGGCTTAAAAATAGGGTAGGTGCGAAAATAAAGTGTGAACTTCCTAGTTTTTGGGGACTTTTTTCCCGTTCAAAATGT